>PVIC010020570.1:0-29407 GCA_004025085.1 Thryonomys swinderianus
ACTGAGGACTGAGGACCTAACTTGGGTGTTTAAGAGAGGTCTCTCTGTAGTCAGGCTAGCTTTGAACTCACTGGTTTACTGTCCTTGCATCTCCTGCTCCAGCCTCCCAAGTACTAGGATTTCAGGGGTGCACCACCACACCTGGCCCTTACACAGTTTTTAGTGATTATGATGAAAAATTTCATATTTTGCCCTCTAGACAGGCCTGGGCACCATAAGAGCCCCTGAAAAACTTCAGAGGAATGGCCCGGGATTTAGCTTGGTGGTTCCAGGATCTGTCTGGCAAGTACAAGGTCCCGTTTGATTCCCCAGGACCACATAACACAATGCCAGATGTGGTGGCTCACACCTGTAATCCCAGCACTCAGGAGGCAGAAGCAGGAGGATTGCTGTGAGTTCGAAGCTTGCCTGGGCTACATAGTGAGCTCAGGGCCAGGCTGAACTACAAAGCAAGACCCTGTCTCAAGAAACTAAACAAAGCAAAACAAAAGCTTCAGAGGCATCTGGGGCTCACTTCTTGGTAGGCTGCACACTGTCCGGAGGGACTCGACGGCTCAGCAGGAGATGCTGCCTGCCTGAGCTGGCTATCAGCAGTCAACGCTGGGCACAGTGGCTGCTGGAAAGTACTGTCCCCCCCACACCCACGGCCAGGAGTTGTGCTGGTGTTTGGAAAACAGATTCAGTGCCCTTCTCGGTCCTTCTGGTGAGAGATTTGGGAAGTGGGAAGGACCAAAGGCTGTGGTTTATTTGATTATAAAAATAATAAGGACGAAGCTGCCCCTGGCACAGTGCAGCAAGTCTGCTGAAGACTGTAATCCCACCGTCCTGAGTCCTGTCTTGGAAGCAGAGCCCAGCCCAGGCCCAGGGGCAGGCACTCGTGGTGAGCACCTACCAAAGGTGTGAAGCATTTGATGTCTGGGGCCACTGTTTAGTGCAGCCAGAGTTAACCCTCAGCCCTCAGTATCTCCTGGCCCCACCCCTGCCTCCTGTCATTCTTTTGACTTCTGCTGCCCTCAAAGCGAAGCCGAAGCCGAGGAGGCTGGGCCTGGGCTGACCCACTCGCAGCCTGATGCAGGTGTGCCAGGACAGCAACACATGGGAGTTTTGCCTCAGGAAGCACCAAGTGATTTCTGTGGTGCCTGCATGTCCCGGGCCACAGAGACATGAACAGCCATTAAGCTGCTGTTCCCTCCCCAGGCAGAGAGGAGACCCAGAGGAGGGGAGGAGGTCCCTGTCAAACGTGCTGCTCTTTACAGTTTAAAAGGGGAGTGGCACCCCCTGGAGTTGTGCGAAGAGACAGTCACAAAGACAGATCTAGGAGACTTGTGCAGACATCCGGAATAGGAGGGAAGTTCAGGAAGGGCTCAGATGTGGGGCTGAGAGACATGGTGGGCTCATGAGACCCCACTTCGCCAAGGGGCAGGCCCAGGCTGAGATGGCTGATTTTGCCATCTGGGGACAGCCCCACGCCACAGAACAGCAAGGGCATGTCTGAGACCTTATAAGACAGAGGCATAGCTGAGGCCAACCGGAAGGCGGCTGCTCCTCAGTTTCCCCACGCTGCCCTCACATCACCGGATGAGGGTTATTATTGTTGTTTAATGCAGCAAAAAACAACATTTAATGTCTATAAAGGTGCAGTATGAGTCATTTCATGGAATGTTGAGGCCCCTTTGCTGGCAGCAAACAATCTTTCCAGCCCTCTTTTGAGGAAGCTTCCAACTCAGCGGCTGCTGCTGTTGCCGGCCTGTGTGAGCGAGTGTGAGTGTGCTTTTGGGGCTGCGTGTGGCACGCGTCTCTGGCAGGGCTTTGCCTGCCTGTGTGTGCCTCTGTGTGGGTCTGGAAACTGAGAGGGAGGGGTGACACAGTTGGGGATGTGCCTGTGTGGCCCCGAGTCTTGGATGCGAGTGCTGAGTCCTCTCAAGGGCGCGTGTGTTTGTGCAGGGTGTGTGTATGTGCGAGTCTGCAAGGCAGCAGAGTGTGTGTGAGCCTGTGCGTCTGAGGGTGACCACGTGGACATTTTTTCCTCATCACTGCCAAATTATCTTCCCATCTCTCTCCTTGCTAAGTGAAGGGCTGACTGAAGGGAGCGAGCTGGGGGGAGGGGGCAGCGTTGGAGGGAAACCAAAGCAATTCCACTCATCGGAGGAAAGTATCAGCCAAGGATGAAACTGAAACCTGGGCCGCAGCTCCAGAGAATGCACCAGCACCCTGGGATCCTCCTGCGGCCTCGGCTCCTCCTCTGGCCGTGGTGGTGACTAGTCAATCTAAAATTCCCATCCCTGCAACCTGGACTTAGGGTTGAGACGGTGATATTGGGCTAGAACTTGGCCCATGGTTAGGATGTGACCCCATTAGCGATTGTTATCATATTAACACAAATGAGAGTATCAGATCTCCCTGTCACCTGGCAAGGTGCAGGGCCAGGCTGGACGGAGAGGCCCACTCAGACCCGAGCCCAGGATAAGCCCATCCAGGGGCATCAGAGTAGGGTGTAGGTCAGTTTGGGAGCAGAAAGAGGGCAGGGGACATTAAGTTTTGCCAGTTTGATCCTTTTTCTCAACTGTGCTCTGAGGGACACCTTGGGGCGGGGGCTAGTGAACAAAGGGGTTTCCAGGAATAGCTGGGCACCACCCTGTAGGAAGGAGGCCCAGGCTCTGAGGTCTGGGCTGGAGACAGACGGTATTTCTCCTGGCACACAGTGAAACCTGGGAATGTTTAGGATCTTTTGGGTTTTTCTCCCCTCTCCTCTTTATGGAAAATCTTTCTACAACTTTCTCAGATGGCTCTGAACACCCTAAAAAACTGGAAGAGCTACGGGGACTGACAGGAAAGAGGCACCTGGAACACAAGGCAGGGTGCGGTTTATTTCTTGGCACAGGACAGAGAGGCTCACACTGCTCATATTTGATCTGCGGAGCTGGAAATGGCCCCTGTGGCCTCTGGAGGGGATGAGGCCGGCGCCCCCAGCTGTTTTCTCCCTCAGCTGGAAGGTGTGTGGCCATACGTTACTTCTGTGTGTCCTGATAGACTCAATCTGTTTACAGTCACCGTGTAACCATAAATCGCTGGGTCCAGGGCCACTTTGCGACTTCCAGGGCACAAACGTTCTTCTGTGGAAGCCAAGACTTCAAGTTCAGGCCTCAGCTAGACCTTCTATCATTTTTTTTTCTTTTTTCTTATACAGAGGCAGAAGTCTGGAAGGCTGGGTTGGCAGGCACTGAACGTCTAGCCGTTGCCCTAGATCCAGCCTCAGGACAAGCTCCTATCCTCCTTAGGCTGTTCCCTGGTCCCAGGCCGCGCCCCAGCCCTGGCCACAGTCCGTCACCCCGTGCTGGAGGTGCATTCTTGGTGAAGGGACCAAGAAACAGCCCCCACCCCCGTGCTCGAGACGCGACCCAGAGTTTCCATTCTACTGCCCGCGGGTCAAGAGCACTGGCTCCAGATTGCAAAAACTGCCCCGAAACCACAATCCCTTCGCTGAAGTGAAGAGCGCCCGGAGCTCTGCGGGCCCAGGAGGCGGCCCGAGGGACTTTGATGGAGCACGCAGGAGCTAGCCCTTCGGCTGGGGCGCTCGCGCCGGAGGGCAGTTCTCCAGGCGCGATCAAGGCCTTCTCTGGAGGCCCGCCCGAGGGGCAGCGGGGTCCCTGGCGGCCCTCACGACTTTTCCACACTACCCTCTCTCTGAGCTCGCACGCCACCCCAGTCCAGGTTCCCGGTGGGGCTAAACTCCCACCCTGGCCGCAACGCGCGCAGGGCGCCTCTGCAGCGCCATCTACAGGCAGCACGCGGGGTGCTGCGTGTCCGGCTGCCGGCGCTGTGGCTGCGGCGCCGGCGGGAACTAGCCGCCCCAAAGACAGGGTGGGGAGAGAGGAGGAGGGGGAGGAGGGGGAAGCGAAGAGGGGAGGAACGGAGAGGAGGAGAGGTCAGCTCCTCTGCCCCGAGCTGTGCCGACGCCCCACTTGGCGCCCCAGCCCCAAGCGGCCTCGCCAGCCTAGCCAGCCTAGCCTAGCCCAGAGCCTGTCTCGCACTCCGCCGCGCACAAGAAGCCGGTGCACCGACCCCTTCGCCTGCCGCTGCACTCTGGGCGGCCTCCTGCCCCGGGCGCCTCCTCTCGGGAAGCAGTGAAGTCACACTGGGCCGGATCCGCTCACTCGAGAGCAGAGACTCCTGCTCCCGCCTGGCGCACTGCTCGCAACTTCCCCTCGGTTCCTTCTTTCCTGCCCCCGACCCCACCCCGGCCCTGTCCAGTCCAGGCAGGTGAGCAAGGGCGGCTCTGGGCTCCCGGGAAAAAATACTAGGTAGCAGCTAGCAGGGATGTGTGAGGCCAGAGGCCGGGTGGAGACCTCTGAACTTCGGGTTGAGCCGAGCCACTGTGTGCAGCTCAGGAGCACACAGGGAAGGGCCGAGAGGAGGCGGGTTTGCAGCTTCTTCCAATTAGCCCTTTCCCGCAGGCAGCGCCTGCTGAGGCAGGGCGGGCGGCTGTGATCCCTGCCCTCCTGGGCGCCTGGGACCGCTGACAGGCCGCTCTCTTCCAGGGAGCAGTCCAACAAGGGCTTGCTTGAGTGGACGGAGGAGGGCTCGGGGGGGGGGCTGTGCCCCCAAAGACCAAGTGCAGAGGGCTCTGAGCTTTGAGTTGTCCCGGACCCTTCCCTCGCGTCAGGCTGATGGCCTGACGGTCACTGCGGCTCTTCTTCCAGGAATTTGGTGCCGAAGCAGCAGGGGTTGGGATGAGGGTGATTTTTAGGCAGTTTCCGCGGTCTAGGTTGAGGATAGAGGGGGTGAGATCACGGACTTGTCTCATCACAGGGGTGAGATGATTGCCCAAGATGTTAGTTTCCACAAGGCGGCTGAGGCCCTCTAAGCACCCGAAGCTCCCCTTTCCTTCCAGAGGTGCAGATCTCTTAAGCATCCTTCCCTGGCCAGCATCTCAGGGGGAGGGACTGTCATTCTTCTCCTGAAGGCATTGGTTTTTGTTCCTATGCTAAAAGCCCAGCGAATGTGGAAGTGGAAGTGGGCTATGGGGTGCGTGGGAAGCGTGTCAGGGAAGCGTGTCAGCACTAGGCTGGAGGCTTATGGGACATGAGGGAAGTGTTCGGGGCTCCTTCCTTGTTTATTGTCCAAGTGCTGGGTATCAGACCGAAGCTACTGTCTTGGCAGCAAGTTGAGAACTGCACCGGGGTGCGGTGATTGTACATCCAGCAGCTCTGCAGGTGAGCTTTGCCAGGGACTGGGAGCTATGAAATGGGGGGATGCACACTGTGGGGACGGATACTATAGGACCGTGGCTGGGAAGAGTCAAACTATAAAGACTTTGTGGGCTAATTCTGGGTTTGAAGCCAACCCTCGGTTTAAGGGCTGAAAGCTCCCCCACCATGAAGCACTGCATGGTAAGAAAAAGTAAAAGTTTAATTTCTAGGAGTCCCAGGTCCATGTATAATATTCTAGGCCAAAGAAGAATCACTAGCCATAAGCTAGGAAAAATAAACAAAACAAAAGGAAAAAAACCCTGTAAATGTGGTTGTGCTCAGGGCCCAGCGGAGTCCTGGTGGGGAGATACTTGCCAAGGCCACTGAGTTCTGATAGCATCGACCGTGCGCCTTAGAGGAGACCAGCACATGAAGCCCAGAGACACTTTTCCATAAGTAGGAGGTTGGGGTTCAAGGTGGGAAGATGATGTAGTCTATCGATGGCGATCCTTTTAGAGGTTTCAGTGATAGAAAACAGCTCCCTGCAGCACATGTGGCATAGGTCTGCCACCACTGTCTTGTTCTTCTCATTTTGAAGCCTTGCGCAGTGACTGCGCAGGTTCATGCGGGTAGCGGCTGGCAGGGCCGACTCAGTCCAGAGGATTCTTTCCACTGCGCTCCACTGGTTCAGCGGGAAACACGCGCACGGGGAGCACTTCCTGGAGGCTTGGGAAGAAACACGGGGGGAAGACCGCAGAGGTTCTGGGGGAATGGAGGGAGGGAAAGGGAACAGAAATGACTGATCCTTCTGGGCAAAAGGACTATGAGCTCTGCCCTCCACCCCGCAGAATACTGTCCATGTTCTTCTGTTCCCCGGGATGACTGAGACGATGCAACCAGAGAATGCGGAGGCACCATGGTTGGTAACTGAAAGAAAGGCCTAGGACAGATAGAAGCAGGTCAAAAGAGGGCCGCAAACCTCCCGCTGGAACTCACACATCATATCCCCAGCATTTATGTTGTGCTAATGGTCCCCAGTGGCGCGGCCAGGTTAGCTGCTGAGGCCAGGGACTGTTACGTCTTATTCACCTCCGAATGTCCAGGGCTTAGCACGGCCCCTTGGCAAGCAATAGTTGTCAGAAAATGTCTGTTAGGAAATGTTACATAAGTGAGTACATTTATGCACATATTTCTAAATTCAGCAGGCTGGGTTGGTGCTCAAGAAGCACACCTGTCAGGGGGCCGGAGGGTTAGCTCAGTGGTTCCGGAGCCTGCCTCGCAAGCGCAAGGTCCTGAGTTCGATTCCCGGTAACCACATATAATGCTGGGCGTAGAGACTCACTCCCACCAGCAATCAATACCACATACCACAATGCCGGACGTGGTGGCTCACGCCTGTAATCCCAGCACTCGAGAGGCAGAGACAGGAGGATTGCTGAGTTTGCGGCGGCTTGCCTGGGCACCCTAGTGAGCTCAGGGCCAGCCTGAACTACAAAGCGAGACTCTGTCTAAAAAAAAAAAAAAAAAAAAAAAAAAAGCACACCTGTCAGGCATGGTGGCTCACGCCTGTAATTCTAGCACTTGGGAGGCTGAGGCAGGAGGATCACTGTGAGTTGGGGGTCAGCCTAGACTACATAGTGAGTTCAAGGTAATCCTAGCCACATAGCAAGACTCTATCTCAAAACAAACCAATAAACAAACAAAGAAGCACCCCTGCCGCCTATCTCCAGACATGAGCCATGACAGTTGGGCTTTTCCCGGAGTTGGTTCTAGGCACACCTAGGAGGCTCCATGGAACTTCCCCTAGGGTCTCGGCCTAGAACGGCCCTCCAAAAGAAATTTTGCCTGGTTATCTCCAAATTGTCAGTGCCCTCCAGCCAAAGAGCACCTAGAGCACTCTAGTGGCTGAACAAGTTGCCCTCACGGAAGCAAGGAAGGAGGCCCGCTATGGGATCCACGGGGGGGGCCTGGGGGAGCTTGTTAGAAAGGACTTAGGATTCAGGTTGCTTCTCTGGACTGGATGCCATTGGGAAGCAGGCGTGTCCTACGATAGGATTGGCTGTCTCATTAAATAAACTTGTCCAATAAGAGGGCAGACTGGAGCAAGGCTACAGTTGAGATTGGTAAGGAAGCAGCCCTCAAATTAGCGCGGGGGTGGTGGTGGGGTGGGTCATTTTTGTGGTTTGGACAGTGTTCATGTTTTTGTCTACATTCACACATGATTATGGAGTGGTCTCATTTTTGTCTCGACTCATCATGGTCACACAGTGGCCTTGTATGATGCCAGTGTCGCGTGAATGTCTACATTGAACAGAACACTCAGACCTAGCTGTGAGTGCCAGGTCAGTTGGCAGCCATATCAAGGCCTTGCTCAATGTACCAGGCTAGCTTCCGGAGGGCAGAGGCTCAAAATGTCCATTTTTTACATGATTCCTGATTTCTGACCAGGTTTGGCAGTCCAGTATCTAAATATTTAGACCCTGTACTCTGACCCAGTCACACCCATATGTAGAACCAGCCAGGCAGGGGGACGTCATCACTGGCTTGGGCTGAGTGTATCTGTGTGTGGTTTTGTGTACGTGTGTCTGTGCCCGCCAGAAATTCCCTGATAAGATGGGAAAGAGGCCAGAGGCGTTCCTGGCTGTTCTGCCCAGAGAGCAAAGCACCGGGACTGAGTCATGACAGACTCTGGGACAGAAAGGGCACCCTGTTTTGGGTGGAGTCAGGGAGGGGGATAGTAGGGATACAGCAGCAGCGGAACTGGGAACTCGAGGGGAGCGGGACAGGGAAGGGGTAACCGTGAGAGGGAGGGAGAGTCCTTTGTATAAATGGGTCTCTAGAGAAGCCGCTGCTTTTCCTCCAAGGAAGCAGCCTGCAGTAGGTCACGGTGTCTCCACCCCCATCCCCTTCTGTTTAAAGCCTCTTTGTCTCCAAAACAGGCTTTGTTGATCAGAACAACAACAAAAAAATCACATAAATTGACCTCATCCTTTACTCAGAAGCTTAATCTGCCCCCTTTCCAATCAGACTTTTGTTTCCAGTGTTTGAACTGAACTCTCCAGCTTTGAAATATTAGGAACCTGAGCCCCATTTCTATGTATAATTAATAAATGTTAACAAAGTTTTAATTAGAGCCAGGTGGAGGCTCAGCAGCACCACGGGGAGTGCTGACAAGGGGTTTCTGAGGCTCTTGCAGGGGGCTTCTCACAGCCTCCACCTGGGGATCGCTCAGCCCCCGGGGCTCGGCACACGACCCCCTCCGTCCCCAGGTCCTGCAGCAACACAAGCCACCCAGGTTCCCTGGCAGGGAAGAAGAGGAAGCAAGGGCAGCGAGAAGTGAAAAGCGGGCAAAGCTGCTTGAGTTATCCCCAGCAAGGTGGGAGGTCCCGGACGAGCTGCACCAAGGGCTTTCAGGGCCCCGTAAGCCCTCGTGCAGCCCCTTTGCCCACCCCAGAAGCCTGGGGATCCTGCAGACAGGAGCCCCACTGAGATCGAGTGGAGCACTTACTGAGGCGGCGGAATGGCATGAGTCTCACAAGATCCAGAAGGATCGCCCCCAAACCTGAACTTACATGGTGGATGGCCCCGTCTTGTCCCTGAAACGTGGGATGATGGGCCCAAAGACACAGGGTAGACTGTGCTGTGGGAGAAGCTTGTGCTCCTGGTGTAAGAATCATATCATAGTGACATATGTGCACCCATGTTCGCAGCAGCTCAGTTTGCGATAGCTCAGTGTTGCAAACAGTCCAGATGCCCATCAATGGGAGACTGGATAAAGATGTGGTTTTAAAATAAAATGGAGGGTCAGAGATTTAGCTCAGTGGTTCCAGCGCCTGCTTTGCAAGGGCAAGGTCCTGAGTTCGATCCTGGGTAACCACATAGAATGCTGGGCGTGGTGACTCACACCCACCAGCAATCAATACCATATACCACAGTGCCGGCCATGGTGGCTCACGCCTGTGATCCCAGCACTCAGGAGGCAGAGGCAGGAGGATTGCTGAGTTTGAGGCTTGCCTGGGCTACACAGTGAGCTCAGGGCCAGCCTGAACTATAAAAGCAAGACCTTGCCTCCAAAATAAATAAATAAATAAATAAAATGGAGTATTACTCTGCCACAAAGAATAAGTTTGAGTCATTTATATGCAAACGGACATACTTTGAGGTCATACTCCTAAGTGAAATAAGTAGGTCACACATGTGTAAATACTGTACCTTTTCTCTAGTATGAGCATCTGAAGATGTAAATGAGTTCTAGAATGTATGAAACAGAAAATATTCTAAGGGAAAAAGATAAGGATAAGTAATGAGGGGAAAGAAAGACTATGCTGTTAAAAAAGGAAACAAAGGGGCCGGAGATTTAGCTCAGTGGTTCCGTCGCCTGCCTCGCAAGCACAAGGTCCTGAGTTTGATCCCAGTAGCCACATACAATGCTGGGCATGGAGACTCACGCCCACCAGCCATCAATACCACATACCACAGTGCTGGGCGTGGTGGCTCACACCTGTCATCCCAGCACTCAGGAGGCAGAGACAGGAGGATTGCTGAGTTCGTGGCGGCTTGCCTGGGCTACATAGTGAGCTCACGGCCAGCCTGAACTACAAAGCGAGACCCTGTCTCAAAAAAAAAAAAAAAAAGGAAAGCATATGTATATAGGGGGCAGGGGCTTGCAGGGTGGGAAGGGGAATGGTAAAAGTGAGGATCGTGTCATGTATTGATACAAATTCTCATTATTGAGTGTTATCATGATGTGTATATAAAAACGTACCAATAAAGAATTCAATTAAAAAAAAGATACTGGAGGGAGAGGGGACAGAGGAGATGGGGAAAAACAGGCAGGGCTCCTGGTATGGAGCCTGGGGAGTATAGCCTCATCTCGGCCTAACTTTGAGCACCTGCTTTGTTTCTCAGAGACTAGTCAAGTACCAGGGGCATATCTGTAATCCCAGCACTCAGGAGGCCGTGGCAGGAGGATTGCCAAGTTCGAGGGCAGCCTGGATTACATAGTAAAACCCTATCTCAGAAACAAAATAGTTAAGCAATTTAAAAATCAGTTCACCTACAAAGATTCGAGTTGTTTTGGCAGCAAATCACTTGTAAAGTGAGGTACACCTGAAGCATACTAGGAGGACAGCTTAGGAGTGGTGAGTGGAGCAGTCGAGAGTCATGCGCCTAAGGAGTCGTCTCCGGGTTTGGCTGGCAAACATGCAGTCTTTGAGCCCTTCTTTGTATCTGTACTATGTAGCCTTTTTCTTTTTTGCCCTCCCTTCCTTTTTTTCCTTTTCTTTTGTTTTTTTGAGACAGGGGAGGGGAGGGGAGGGGAGGAGAGGGATGGGGGAGGGGAGAGGAGGTGGGGAGCACAGAGCGTTGGGGCTGTGGAGACCTCCGCAGGTGCATGCGAGGCTCCAGGGAAGCAAAAGGAGTTCAGGCTGTGGAACGGGAAGGGTAGTGGCTGGAGAAACCAAATTTGGTAGTAGCGGTAGTTTGTCTGCTGTTGGATACGCACAGCACTGCCCTCACCTTCCCCTTTAAAAGGGAACAGAATTTAATTTAGAAGAATCAGATTTTATTGAATAATGTGAATATCAAGAATTCTCCTACATGGCTGCAAATATTCACAGAGAAATAGATCATTCGCATTCGTACACACAGAGAAAGTCTGCCGAATAGAAAATGTTCCTTCATCCGTCCCGCCCTCTGCCAGGGATGGAAAAAATGCGGTCTGGTCCACTGTGGGCCTTCAGTCTTCATGAATGTTGAAGAGTTTGGCTAATTCATTGAGGTCTTCATGCCGCTCCCCATCCTTAATGATCTGAGGGAGAGAAGAACATAGGTGTTTACTTCGCTGCACGTGTGCCCAGGCAGCAGACAGCTGCAGTCTGCCTTGAGGCCACCCCTCCAAGTCCAAGGACAAAATGAGTGTTCTGAGCCAAGGCTGCACCTCTGTTCTACAATGTGACAAGAGTGGCACCCAACGAGGCCGCCCCCATTTGTCATCTTCTTCCAAGAGCTCTGACAGGCACCTACCTTCCTCGCTATCGGCATTCTGTTAAAGATGTTCCACAGCACGATCCCCACCACCACTTTGTCCCTGAGGTAGAAGATGACGCCTTTGCCATAGTCCTCCCCTTCACCAGGGGCCTGGGGGACTGCAGGGGCGCTGGGCGGAATGGCGATTTCGGTGGCCTCTGATTCTGTTTCACTCTCTGAGCGGATACTGGTCCCTGTGGCCAAACCCACAAACACACACACAAAGTCCAAACTTCAGTTATTATGAGCGTGGGGAACTCTAGAGTGCAAGTGGCTTTCAAGACCTGCTTCAGGCTGCTTCTAGATGGTTTGGTTTTCTATGCCCCTAGCACGCTCTGGCCTTGTCCACCCTGGGTCTCCCACGTGTAGCTTGTGGCTAAGGTCCTAGACAGAGCAGGGCTTGGACAGAACTGCTAGAGGGCACTTTCCCTAAAGCAGAAGGCAAGTCCAAAAGGAGAGCCATGCTGGAGGCGTTTCTTGCTACGGGAGAAGAGGAGGGAATGGGAGCATACAGAGGGCCACCTCAGGCCCTGAGATGCACAGACTCCAGACAGTTTTTCCCAGCAGACAGAGCAGTGACCGCAGCAGAAAAGGATCTGGGTCTGTCTTCTGGATTCTTTCACCAGGAGACATTGGAATTGAGGAGTAAGGAATACACTTGAATTACTTGGGAAAACAGCCTATAGATTCATAAATCCCTTACTTTTTCCTTAAGTAGCAACTTACTCTTGAAACACCTCTGGCAAAAACACACAGAGGCTAAATGACTCGAGCCAAGGTCATAGGACAAGGCTGAGGAGTTAAGAGAGACACGTGTGGGAGTGGAGTCCATTCTAGGAGAGCTGCCTGCTGTCGAAAGCAAGCGTGGCGCTGGGATCTGACAACTGGAATTAGAAGCAGCTCAAGAACTATGCAGCCCTGTGCTGCCCAACCCAGGGGCAAAGGAAGATAGCTGGTCCTAAGCTAAGGTTCTCAGGCCTGGTTCTTGAGATTAGCATGAAACAGGAAATTAAAAAACAAAAAAGAAAACCAAAGACAAAACCTAAAAAGCTCAGGTTTACTTCATTGCCTAGGTGTTCCAAGCCCCTAGAGACAAACTAAAGAACAGATTCACCCAGCTGGCACTGCCCTGTGTCTGGCATAAACACCCACAGTATTTGAGTCTCTGCTTTGACAAGGACACTGATTTTGCCCGAGTCCAGATCACTGAAGGGTGAGGACTTTGGGTTTAGTTTCTTTTAAAGTATAACACAAAGAGGGGCTTTCATGACCAGCTCCCTGTGGCTAATAACAGAATCGCCTTGTGCAGGAGATCTTGGACCAATGTTTCTCAACGTTCTTCCAAGAAAAGTGGTTGGGCTTCCTTACCTGACTGCTCTGTGGCAGATTTTGGGTTGTCTTGTGGAGTCGCTTTTGCAAAAACGCCCACTGTGGGCAAACTACTGTCCACAAGGCCAATAGCTTCATAGCCAACATCAGGGCCCAAATCGCTCCTACGGAAGAAGAAAAAGGTGTCTGTCAAGGGATGGTGAGGGATGAGGTGGCTATATACATTCTCCATGACGCTGCACTCACGCCACCAGACAGTTAGGATGTGGGACTGGAAAAATGACAAACAGTTCTGGGGCCAGCTGTGAGAAAGCAGGATTATCCCAAGCAGCCTTTAGTTTTCCATGGTAAGTCACTGCATATATCATATATCTACACCTATCTAAACGTTCAGAAATTCACTCATGCTTTTATCCCCGGTGATATCAGGGGAGGGTGGCTTCCCTGCTTTTGCTATTCACCTTTCTTTAACTCACCCTAAAATGATCTGGGTGGCTTTAAGGGGCAGACCATTTTATGGAGTCTGAGTTGCTTTATGGTTTCATTAACCTATATTACTTCACATTCTTTTTTTTTTTGAGACAGGGTCTCACTTTGTAGTTCGGGCTGGCTCTGAGCTCATTATGTAGCCCAGGCAAGCCTCGAACTCAGCAATCCTCCTGTCTCTGCCTCCCGAGTGCTGGGATGACAGGTGTGAGCCACCACACCCAGCATTACTTCATATTCTTAGTCTTCCTTTTTCAAAACTGGAATGATTTTAACCAAGAGGCACCTTCATCCACTTGGCCATTTTAATTGCTCTTCTTGGAAACTTTCTATCATCATCACTTCCTTCCTTCCCTCCCTTCCTCCCTCCCTTCTCTTTCTCTTTCTTTCTCCCTTTCTCCCTTCCTTCCTTCCTTTCTTTCTTTTCTTCTTTTTGCCTTGTGACAGGGCTTTGCAATGGAGCCCAGGCTGGCCTTGGACCTGTGAGCCCCCCACTTCAGCCTCTCCAGTGCCGTGCAGGCGTGCACTACCATGCCTGGCTTCTACCTCTCTTACTAATGCTAGGAACCTGGAGAACACGTACGGCACAGATGCACCAGTACCACGCTTTCTGGTAATAATGCAGGATGCCATAGCTGTTCTGTTCCTGCTGCTCTACATTTTATCTTCTTGATCACAGTAGCTCATTGTATATTATGGATTCATTTTTGTCTAACCACACTATCCTATATGTGTTGACCCTGAAATTCATCTATTTCTTTTTTTTTTTTTTTCTTTTGAGACAGGGTCTCACTTTGTAGTTCAGGCTGTCTGAGCTCACTATGTAGTCCAGGCAAGCCTCGAACTCAGCAATCCTCCTGTCTCTGCCTCCCGAGTGCTGGGATGACAGGTGTGAGCCACCACACCCGGCTAAATTAATCTATTTCTTAACTGCTCACTCAAAGTTGTGACTGTTGTGAAAAATATATTTTCATCAGTGGAAAATTTCCCTAATAGCAACCACTTTAGAAGCTTCTGTTGTTCTGTTTTTGTTTTCCTGAGACAAGATTTCACTGTGTAGCCAGGCTTCCCTTGAACTCACTAGTAGCCCAGGCTGGCGTCAAACCTGTGGTGCTTCTTCCATTAGTTTCCCGAGTGCTGTGATTACCAGTATGCACCACCACACCTGGCTTAGCTTCTGAACTTTTGAAGTTTTTTATGTATCTTATCTTTTAAATCAATAAAATAAAAGATATCAGATAGGGCTAGGGTGGGGCAACCCTTGAATTTGAATTGTTGATGTTAAGGGTTACCCCTCAGTGGGCTTTTTTCTAGAACGCTGGACTCATTAGGGTTGCCACTAAAGGATAAATTAAAACACATGACTTTCTACTCCTGGCAGTCCATTTTGGTACCACCTACTATACCTTGAACTCTTGAGTTTTTTTGCCAAAACTGCTGGTGCTATCTCTATCCACTTACCTCTAACTTAGGGCGCACAGGATACTTTTACCAGATGGCCACTGGAGGTAGGATATATGGACATGAGATGCAATTTTTCCCATTTGTATGAAGCCAACTGGCCCACAAGGTAACCAAACCAAAACTCCGTGTGATGATCTTAACACTGACTCGCAAGCATTTGCATTCCCGAGGCGCAGAACTCGTACCAGAACATGGACTGATGCCAATAGGGTTTAGCGGCTCCGGTCATGTTTTCTCCGGCCAACCTTCCACTCACAACAGCGTGATCATGATGCTCTACTCGCCTCCTACCCAGTTTTATATCATAGAAGCATGCAGCATCTCCTGCCTTAGGAAAAACGATACAACATGAATGCATCATTGCTTTTAAAAAGCAAGTTAAAGACGATATAAATTTGAGGGCACAAAGAACCTTGGAATACTAATTAATATTTTCTATCTAAAGGCTAAAGTTATACCTCAACTATTGAAA
This sequence comes from Thryonomys swinderianus, assembly GCA_004025085.1. Lineage (NCBI taxonomy): Eukaryota > Metazoa > Chordata > Mammalia > Rodentia > Thryonomyidae > Thryonomys > Thryonomys swinderianus. Next base: position 14,968 of record PVIC010020570.1, read on the forward strand.
ATGTTTCAGAGTCATTTAAAACAAAACAAGGACCGGGGATATAGCTCAGCAGCACAGCACCTGGCTGGCAAGTGTGAGACCCTAAATTTGATTTCTGGCACCAAAAAATAAAGAATGAAAACAAAATATAACAACTCTCTGCTCTCACAAAACTAACTGAAATCTCCCGTGTTTCAGTTTATGTCCTCCTGTTTCTCTTCATTCCATCCTTGGCAAACAGGCTAGTAGCTTTTAGGTGTGATTGACTCTCACCTGACAATATTGAGGTTTTTCCAGTATTCTGCATTCACTCATTCACTCAACAAATATTTATGGAGTACTTACTATGTACAAAAAGCATTACGCTGTCTGGGTTGCTGAGATGAACCTGGCGTGTTAGGGGTGAAGGGGCCCAGCTTCATGCAGGATGTGGTATTGAAGCTCACTAACGCTTGATCATCTTTCTGGCTATTCAGACTCCCTCAAAACAACCTAGAAAGCTAACAAGTGAGCAGTGACTAAGTAAACCATGAAATACATTTAATGGAATATTAGGTAGTCATCAAACTGTTTACAGAGTTTGACACAACATGGAAAATGCTTACAGTTATAGTGCTAAGAGAAACAGAGCAGAATATAAACATTTATATATAGCATGCTTACCACGACCATGGGAAACAAAGAAAAAACTTTGGTGAAAGAAAACAAAGGGAAGGCAATACTCTGAAACACTCATGGTTGTTGCAGGTGACTCTTCCCTTTTCTCCTTGTCTGTCTCCTACATTGAGCATATATTATTATTATTTTTTGAGACAGGGTGTCATTTGTAGTTCAGGCTGGCCCTGAGCACACTGTGGAGCCCAGGCAAGCCACGAACTCACAGCAATCTTCCTGCCTCTGCCTCCCGAGTACTGGGATGACAGGCGTGAGCCACCACGCCCGGCACTGTGGTATGTGGTATTGATTGCTGGTGGGTGTGAGTCACCATGCCTGGTATTGCTGTATGTGGTTATCGGGGATCGAACTCAGGAACTTGCCCTTGCTAGGCAGGTGCTGGAACCACTGAGCTAAATCTCTGGCTCAAACATACATTATTTTTGAAAAAGAAAAGAAATCCTTCCACAGCCCCTATGTTTAGCTGCAAAGTGTACAATACACTTGTAAAATCTAGTGCATGGGGAAATCTCCTCATGGTTCCCACATACTATGGCCTTGTTTGTGTCATAATGGGTTTTTAGTAACAGCTAAGAATGGTGCTTAAGGAAAGTGAAAACAGAGAGATCTTCCTTTCCAGGGAAGCTGTTTGATTTCCTTTTTTTTTTTTTTTTTTTTTGAGACAGGGTCTCACTTTGTAGTTCAGGCTGGCCCTGAGCTCACTATGTAGCCCAGGCAAGCCTTGAACTCAGCAATCCTCCTGTCTCTGCCTCCCGAGTGCTGGCATTACAGGCATAAGCCACCACGCCCAGCACTTCTTTTGGTTTTTTTGAGACAGGGTTTCACTATGTACTTCTGGCTAGCCTCAAACTCGCAGTGATCCTCCTGCCTCAGCCTCCTGGGGATCACAGGCCTGCACCACAGCACACAGTGGCACAGAGCATGTGTCGTCCTCCATTCCTTGGACTCACTCTGAGCTGCGGTAAGAGTGGGTCTGCTGGAAAGTGGTGCATGTGCCTGCTGGGGTTATGCACGGCTACGGCAGGAGCTCTCTTTCCACAGGCACACACACTGTTCTCATCCGTGTGCTTGCAGATGACACCATACTTGATCTTCCAAATGAAGCAGTTCACAAGTTTCGATTTTCTCCTCTTGACCACTATTTGGTGAGGTTGTCAATGAGCTTCTGCACTGTACGTGGCAGGTCTGCTCATGGGCCGGGGACAGTGCACACACCTGCTCACGCTGTGCCACACTTACCACCCAGATGTTAGAGCGTGCTTGTAGCTCTGCGTTTACCCGGAAGCCCCCGAAATCAGAGTCTATTTCCAGTCCTCCAGTCTTAGCCAATTCAACATTGGGCTCCAGGCCCACGGCCGCCACTATGTGGTCAGTTTCTACCTGATGTAAAAAAGAAATTCAGTCAGTCACCACAGCTTCCATGTCTCTGACTGACTGTATATCATGTCATGAAGAACTGGGGCTTTAACAAGATTGTATGGCTATGGCTGGGTATGGTATCCATGCCTGTAATCCCAGCATTTAGGAGGCTGAGACAGGAGGATCTTAGTGAGTTCGAGGTCTGTGTGAATCACACAGGGAGACTCTATCGCAAAAAAGATCACAGTTTGCCGGGTGTGGTGGCTCACACCTGTCATCCCAGCACTCGGGAGGCAGAGGCAGGAGGATTGCTGAGTTCGAAGCTTGCCTGGGCTACATAGTGAGCTCATAGCCAGCCTGAACTACAAAGCGAGACCCTGTCTCAAAAAAAAAAAAAAAAAAAAAAGATCACAGTTTAACTATATTTTTTATTTTTCGATTTTTGGAGACAGGGTCTTCCTATGCAGTTCAGGCTGACCTTGAATTCACTGTGTAGCTGAGGCTGTCCTCGCATTTGTGTCGATCCTTCTGGCTCAGCCTCTTGAAGCTGGGATTATAGGGGTGCACCACCATGCCCAGCTCCAGTTCCATTTCACAAGCCAACCCCCAATCACACACCCACAACCACATCACCCACACAGAAATCTACCGCCCTAGCAAGGACCCAAAACATTGTGATACAGCCAGGAAGAGGCCAAAAAGAAAGGCTCCAGGAGCCTGCACTGGCTCTCACCGTCCTGTTTTAAGGGAGGGTGGTGAGTTCAGTTCATTAATGGCCAATAGTGGCTGCCCATGAAACTGTGCCTGCTAGTATCAGATGAGGAGTATGACGTGGGAAGGGCAGGAAGGCCTCTGACAGCCCTCCCTCCCTCCTTACCTTCCTGCCATCTTTTAGCTTGATGAGCAACTTGCCGCCACTGACTCCAACTGACTGCACAATCGCACTGGGCATCACCTTTACCCCCTCTGTAAAGGCAAATGGGACCCGAGGTGAGGCCAGGGCCTGAGACCGTCACGAAAAGTAGGGCGACCGACCAGACGCCTCTCCACGGTCCAACCCATCACCATCAGCATGAGGATAGCAGTTAGGCCTGTGAGAACGTGTGCCCACGGCCCATGTTTAGCTCTTCCGGGAACCCGGTGCCTCCGATCCGGAATGCCTGGATGACTTTGGCCAGCTGGGGAATGATGAACCAGTCCATCTCCCAGGTGACGGGGCTTATGTCAAGCAGGTTCCCCAAAAGCTAACTTGACCCTCAGTCACCCCCAGAGGAAAGAGAGTGGCAGCACGTGGAGAGTCTCTCTACCCCGTCTGACTTTTTCCATGGTCCAGTTGCTGAGGTACTCAGGCAGGATCTTTCCCATGTTCCCTTTCTCAGGGAAGAGCTGAATCACTTCTGTGCCAGAGGTTCGAGCTGGGAAGAAAGGCGGCAGTCAGAGCAGGAAGCTAAAGCTATTCCCAGGAGGCCAGGGAGGGAAGTAAGCCGCCCATCTGGCAGCGCCCGGACTTACGGAGCCCTGGGGCATGAGAGCCCTGGTTCTTTTAGACGGAAAGACAACAGGTGGCAGAAGTGCTGTCCCTAATTAAGCTACCGACTGTGAACTCAGCGGCCCTCTGCCCACGCAGTCACCTGAGGCTTATACAAGTACTTTGCAACCTCTGAATTGGAAGCACCCTCCTGAGAAGAGGCCCCGGGTTCACACAGCTGAAAAATCACATTAAAAATGGCTGCCATGAACCATTCAGTCTGAATCTCACAGACCTGTCAGGCTGGCAGCCATCAGGGTCCTGAAGTAAGTTTGGGATTTCCATAGGGCAGCAGTTCAACATATGTACAGTTCTGTATTTGGCACTGCCCTTCTCACTTCCCTAACTGCCTTCCCTTAATATCTGACTTCTAGAGAGGCCTGGCACGGACGCTAGGGGAAAGGGAAGAAAGCACTGTTTTTTAAACTGCTCAGGTGGCAGCTCCCAGCCACTGCGGGCCCCTCATCAAGACCCATCTACCGCTTAGCTTTGTGCTCTCTAGGCTTCTGCATTGCGGTGCCAGGGATCGAACCAATCGGTGCCACTGAGCCGCACCCTCAGCCTGCACGCTCTAAACCTTAATCAGACTCCTTCTCCGCCTTTTGGTGAACACATCTCCAAAATTCGTGATGGTTCACCAGACACATGTGACATCAGAAGAGAAAGAAAATCGGGGTCACTCCCCAATACTCACCCTTTCTGCCAAGAGCACAGGCCAGCTCGCTACCCAGGAAGCCACCACCGATAATCGTAATTGACTTGACTTCCCGTGAGATCTTCTCCAAGGCGCGAAAGTCCCCAATCTGCAGGATCACACCAGGTTAGTCCACTGGTTTCCCAAGGGGGAATATAGTAATAATTATGAGAAATATTTTCCTCTAGATCGTCCACAACAGTAATTTTCACATAAAACCTCCCTATCTAGAGTGGCTAATTACTGCCTCTGTTATTAATGTGAATTTCCTTGTCCATGATAACATTCTTTTTGTTTTTTTGTTTTTGTTTTTTGAGACAGGGTCTCGCTTTGCAGTTCAGGCTGGCCCTGAGCTCACTATGTAGCCCAGGCAAGCCTCGAACTCAGCAATCCTCCTGTCTCTGCCTCCCGAGTGCTGGGATGACAGGCGTGAGCCACCACGCCCGGCATGATAACATTCTTTATAGTAGCAGGGTCCTTAACTGGTGGAGTGTAACCTTCTCCAGGAGAAGATCCGGCAGTCCCTGGAGACATTTTTGGTTGGCAGGACAGGGAACTGCTCCTGGCATTTAGCAGGCATAGGCCAGACATGCTGCCAACATCCTCCCATGCCCAGGATAGCTCCCCATACAACTATCCAGACTGATGTGTCCACAGTGCTGAGGCTGGCAAACGTGTTCTACTAAGAACTTAAAGGACAGTGCTAAGTGTCTCAAACATTCCCCAAGAGTGGCAGGAAAATTGCAGTAGTTTTTATAAGCAAAGCATAGTGTTATGAAGCAAGCCACTCCCCTTCCTTTTTACTGTGGTATTCTTGACCTTTCTCCCCAATCTCTATGCACCACTTGCAATGAAAAATGCTAAGAGGCTATAAGGAGTTCCAGTGAATGAAATGCATCAGGAAAAACCAACTACGAAATTAAAGCGAGCAGTATAATCACTAACTGTATCTTTCTCCTGGGAGCTTAAAGCCCTTGAGTGAGGTACCGGAGGGTTAGAGAGCAGAAGTGACTTGCTCAAGGCCTGATACCAAATACGGAGAAGAGCCATCATAGAACTTGGGTCTCCCAGCGCCTGCGTGAGCAACTTGGGGACCACAAGATCTCATTACCTCTCACAACAACACGACGAACACACTGAGCACACAATTACCTTCCTGAAAAGTGTTGTTCTGCTCTTCACCTCTGCTCCAGCCCTTTCAATGGCAGCCAGGCTTCTTGGAGTGCCTCCTGGAGGGAAGAGAGGAAGCCCGTTAGCCTGGCAGCAGGCAGGAGCAAGATGGCTTTGTGTCCCTTCACCTGGCCCTCACAGCAGGATTTTGAGCAAGCAGATCTGGGTCTCTTTTTCAGGGGGCTCTTCCCTCCCCATGGCTAGCCAAAAGGCCTCACTTTATGTGCCCACATTCTCTTCTAGTTTCTCATGAGGATTCACCAGCTACCATGGCAACACTCGTCTGACTAGCTCCTTCAGTCTCTTCTGATTTCTCATGGAAACTGGCAGTGAAGCCAGAAGCCTGTATCACTTTCAGGGCACAGGGTGAGGACTAAGCAGGGAGAGAAAAAGGGCACCTATTTGATGCTTTTATCAGGAGGGACAGCAAGGACACTCCAGGCGGGCTGATGACCCAACGCCTGTACTTAGCCAGATTGTGCAACAAGAGAAGACACCCATTTTAGTGACTCTGGGTTTCAGTTTTCTGAAGATGAAGTAGTAATGCCTTCTGTGGGACAAGTGGACTCTGCAACTTGAATGGGTACCAGAGCAGGGAAGCCATCGCAGAAACACCCACCTGTTGCAATCAAGCACTTTTCATAGGTGATCTGAGAGCCATCATTAAGTTTCACCATGTTGTCTCTTACATCCAGCTGAACTACCTGGAATAGCCACACACACACACATACACAGTAGAGATGAAATTAGCTCTGAAAAGAATTTCATTGAGATCTAACTCATATAACATAAAATTCACCATTTAAAAGTATACAATTCAGTGGCTCTCAGTATATTCACATGATGCAACCATCACCACCATCTAATTCCATAACATTTCTACCCTTCCTCCAACCCTCTGCACTTCTTTTTTGGTACTGGGAATCTAGCTCAGGGACTTGTGCTTGCCAGGCAGACGCTGTGCCACTGAGCTACATTCCTGGTAACCCTCTGCATATTTTAGTTGTTGGCCCAATGAGAATAATTAATTATTCTTAATGGTGGCAATGCCTATAATCCCAGCACTCAGGAAACTGATGCAGGACTGCCATGAGTTTGACGCCAGCCTGAACTGCATACCAAGAACTTGTCTCAAAAACAAACAAACAAGAAAACATCTCTAAGGCAAGACATGGTGTTGCATGCCTGTAGTCACAGCATTCTGAAGACTGGCAGGAAGATTACCAGGAGTCTGAGACCAGCCGGGGCTGCATAGTGAGTTCAAGTCCAGCCTGAAGTACACAGCAAGACCTTGTCTCAAAAAATGAAGCCATCTCTAAATAGTCACTGGAATCATAGTTTCTGGTATCCAGTTTCTCCAAGCAGCCCTAAGTTCCTAAGGAGACAACATCCGAGCCGGCAGGTCCTGTCCCCAAAGGTCCAATCTGACTTGTGGGAATGGAGAATATGGAGAGCCTTTTCTCCTTGGCTACTGGAGTCCTTTCTTCTTTGCTGCAGCTCTCCTGCACCTACCATACCTCTCTACACAGTGCTCTCTCCAACGTCTCCTCTTCCCAGAACCTCGGTTCCCCCTCACAGACCTGTACACACACGCCCTGGACATCTACCCCACCCGCGCCACGGCCCAGCACAGCTGCTGGCACTCTGCAGGCCTCCGGGGGCTGCCGCCGCCTCCAGAGCATCACGCCTTCACCCACCTGGGAGGACCACCACCCACATCCCCACAAATCAGCAGCACCGAGCCCTTGTGACCACTGAAGACCTCGGAAGCGGGCTTACACTTTCCCTCAGAGCCACATCCAGACTCTTGTTGTCTCTTAACCTTCCACCACTCTCCCCCTCAAAAATCTTATTCTTAGGCCACAATTCCCCCAACTTTCCATCTTCCTCCCAGGCTCGCTGTCTCCTTTACGTGTTTGCAATTTCTCTCTCTGGTCAGCTCTTCCAATTCAACAAATCTGTGTCAACCACGTGTTCTCCTGCTGGCCCTCTCCATTGCTTTGCTGTCACCAGCAAAGTAGAACTTTAAAAGTCAGGACTTATTCATTTTGGAGATAGCCTGCTTCTCCAAACTTTCTAGGCCAGGGCCACCGTCGCTATCTCCTCTTCTCCTCAGTCCGGATGCGTGGACAGAATTGCCAGTGCTGCGCTCAAGAGCTCAGGGTCCAGCTCCATCTCCACAGGGAAGAGAGGGCTGCAGCAAGCCTGGCGCAGCCTTGCCTCCTTCTAGTCCCTCTCCCATCCTTGGCACTAGCTTCGAATAAGCCTCTTTTCCTCCCTGTAACAACAGACGGCCTCCTGTGGTCTGTGCGTGGGGCACCCTGAGCACGAGTGGCCAGTAAGGCTGCTTACTTCGTGAGACCATAATTTCCAGAAATACTTATTGAGCACCTACTCTGTTCCAGGTACAGTGCTACCTGCTAGACAGAGCGATGAGGAAGACATGTATTTTCCACCTTCAGAGTTTAGTAGCCAAGATGAACAATTTGAGAAGCACAAACTGTAATCAACAGTGACAAATGGACCTCAGTGGTGCCACAGTTCAGGTTTAAAATGTTCCCCAAGCATTTACAGGTGGTGGTTCTGCCTTGGAGCTAGCTGATCATGGACTAAACTTTTAACTCTAATAAAACTCTCCTTTAATTTTTTTTTTTATTTTTTGAGGCAGAGTCTTGTTATATAGTCAAGACTACTCCTGAAATCACTATGTAGCCCAAGCTGGCCTCAAACTCACAAGGATCCTTCTGCCTCAGCCTCCCGAGTTCTGGTATAATCTAAACCACCGAACTGAATAGGGTATTTCAATTCTCCCTCCAGTCCAGGTTTCTCTGTCGGTTCTTCCCTACACTCCTGCGAGGGATTATCCTCCTGGTGCTTGCCTCCTGAGGGCAGGGGTTGCCCAGGGCTCGAGCCTTGTCCTCCTCCACTTACTAGCTAAGTTCTTCCCTGGGAGGCCCCACCAGTTCTCATGCTTCCATCTCCTCCACGAACTCATGACTTCGGAATCTCCACCTGAGCTGGCCTCCTCCTGAGTGTGCCAGTCACGTATGCAACCGCCCAGAAGACACCTGTGCACCAGGCCTGAAAAGCCTCTTCCTTCTTGAACTAGTTTTTCCACTCACAATGTCTTCCTCAGTTGGGGCCCAGCTCTGTCTGCCCACGTGCTTCACCGAGTCAGCCTCTTAAAAGGCCTCGGGTCTGTGTCTCACTCGTCACCCCCAGTTCCTGTCCTCCCAGCACCGGGGTGCCGGGAACCTAGCCAGGGCCCCACAGACCATTAGTTTTCTATTGGGAAGTAATATAGTATTAAGAGTACAGGCTCCAGAATCCTGTCAGACAGACCGACCTCGGCCCAAATCCATTTTGATAACTTATTCTCTATCGTATACAGGCAAATTATTACCATTGATTTATAAAAAACTCAATTACTTTCTCTTTGAAATGGAAATAAACCTGTCTCATAAGATTATTGTGAGGATAAAAGGCAATATACCTAAAACATTTAAGATTGCCCACAAGATCACAATAGGGACTACGTAATTTTCACTCTTTGTTTTTCTTCTACTTTTTTATCATCATTGCCACTACCTCAATTTGAGCCCTGATCATCTCTGGCCTGGGTTCCTGCAATCATCTCAAAAATGTTCTCTCTCTTCTTATTCTCCTGCAATCCCTCCTTGCATAGCCAACGGTAATCACTGAAAATTCACTCCAAGTGTTTTATATCCTCACCTAAAATTCAACAAGCTCCCAACTGCAGATAAAGTCCAAGCCCTTTCGCATGGCGAGCTGAAACGACCATTCTGCCTTTCTTCTCACTTCTGTCTCCTGCCGCTTCCTAACTCCAATTTCCTTGCTGCTTGTTTCTTTGCTTTTCTGTATTCTTGAGCCTATGCTATGCCTTTTTACTTGAATGCTTTTTTAAAAATTAAATTGACTGGTAATTTTAGGTATACATTTGGATTACATTCATCATGGAGAGTTTGTACCTGTACATGATAGAACCCAGTTCTTGTCTTTCCCCTACTTCCCTTCCCCAGCTATTTACATTACATGAATTTGGTTTGGTTATTGGAGGGAGGTACCAGGGCTTGAACCCGGGGACCCAGGCAATTGCAAGGCTGGTGCCATAACCAGTGAGCTAAGTCTCTGGCCCCTACCTATTTACAAATGCTTTGTTTCCATTTTTTCCTCCTTTTCTCCTATTTTTTCTTGCTTGAATGTCCTTTGTTTGAATACTCTCCGCTCTTCTCTAATTTATGCCTTCTCCAATTCCCAGAACCTTCTCATTCTATAAGATTTTTTCTTCCATGAAGATTTCCCCGATTCCATCACTTACCGGGCACTCTTCCCAGTAATTCCCATAGTACCCTGCATCTCTATCCTTTACACATCTACATGTCATAATCTTCTTCCGGGTTCCTGCCTAGTACCACTAACCTCAAGAGGGCAGGGCCTCTGTGTTACTACATACAGAGGACACTTAATGCAGAATGTTTTGCTATATTTTACCTTCTCCATGTTATGCCCCTTCTGAGAGGAATGTGCCTGTTCCTATCAAACATGAACCTTTCCACTTGTGCTCTAAATTCTGCTAACTCTGGGCTTTATGCCTTCAGAAATATACATGCGTCGATTTGTTGTCATCAATAATCCCTGATAAAAGTTAGTATGGAAAGGAGGAGAACAGGCAGCAGACCAAACAGAAAGAGCAAATAGAACCCAGTGTTAGGATTACTAATAGGGTCCTAATAATCTGATGTCCACGAGAAAGTCAGCCAGCATAGCACCTTAGGCTCTGACAATAGTGCTTGCCCCAGACAGATCACTAAACAATATTAGTCCTAAAAGGACCCCGTCCTTCTTTGATGAACTACAACAGTGGAAATACACACCACCATAGTATGGGGTGGTATCTGTGTAGACCTTGGCAAAGGAAGCAGCCCAAGAGCTCACCTTTTTCCCAGTGAGAACAGCCACGCCACCGTTCTCAATGTGAGGCAGGTCCTGAGCAGAAACATAGAAAGAAGGTGGCTGGAAATATATGCTGTATAGAAAAGAAGGGTAAATATTATAAGCACCTGGAACTATTATAGTTTTCCCCTATGTCTTTAGTAAAATTATGTCCCTCATGAAAAAAATACAGGAACATTTTCCAGAGTATGTCTCTGAGACCTACTCTTGGTGGTGACTCACTGTGCAAGTAATGGTTCTAAACTGGGTCCAAGTTTCCCTCCACAGGACATCTGACAATGGCTGGAGACATTCTTGGTTTGAATAATATGGATAGGGTACTGATATCTAATGGGTAAAGGCCAGAGAAACTGCTAAACAGCCTATGATGCAAAGCTGGATGCAGTGGTACACGCTTGTGATCCCCGCACTTGGGAGGCTGAGGCAGGAGGATTGCAGTGAGTTTGGTGGCAGCTTGGGCTACATAGTGAGTTCTAGTCTGAAATGTACAGAGAGCTCCTGCCTCAAAATAAATGTCCGAACAGCCTATGATGCAAGAGAACAGTACCATCCCCACAGCAGTGATTCTGCTCCAAATGTCAATCAACAGTGCTGAGGCCGAGAACCCTGGATCTATGTCAGGATCATTTCAAAGAAGAAGAGGGACACCCGAGGGGCTGCCACTCACACAGCCAGCAGACAGGTGTTCAGAATGGTGCTGGTCAATGGGAAACAACGGCTATAGCTCCTAGGCAATTCTGCCTGAAACAAGCCAAGCACAGCAGTGTGTGCCTGTGGTCCAGCTGCTCAGACCACACAGGAGGATTTCTTGGGCCTAAGGGCTTGATAGGAACCTGGGAGACATAGCAAGACCCCATCTTGAAAAAAATAAAAACACAGTTCATTCTGATCTATTAGTGGAGGAGTGGCCGACCTAATTGGAGTGTGCATCCTCTTGAAAACAGACCGCAACGATGAGGTGGGTAGCTCTGTAAAATCTCACCCCTTGTCAAAAGGATCACTAGTGAGGAAAACTTAAAGCCAAAGAACATGGTATTAAAATTCAGAGATCTTGTGTGTGTGTGTGTGTGTGTGTGTAGAGCACAACCTATTTTTCTTCTTTCCTTTATAAAATTAGTACCTGCTTGTAACACATAATAAATACACACATCAGGAGAATTGGTAGATAAACATATGGCATTTTGATCCTTTTTACCTTCCTTTCCACTCCCCTTCCATCTCCTCCCCCAACCCCCGACCCCCTTCCTATATCCACAGTCCAGCTCCCTGTTGGAATAGAGATATAAGGAGTCCTTTATAAAGAAAAGGCTTCTAGACCTGTACGTCGAACTCTTTTGTGCCAATGTTCTAATAGTCTTCCTTCCTGCACTACACTCACAATTCTGAATACCTGCTAGGTGTCAAACAAGTATCACTAAACAGTTTCTTTTGCTTTTATAAGGCAGGTCCAGGCAAGTATAAAGAAGCAATAACACAGATCTTTACCACAAAAGTCTAATCTAAAGGTCCTGAAAAAAGAACCAATACTATTTCAGAGGTCACTGTTAACTGCCATGGTTGGTGGATCTAGAAATAGAATTCAGAATGCTTTTTGTAGCTTGCTGCCTCTAAGCCTGGCTGAGTGGATAGCATACTGGACCCCAGTATACGGCTAAGTTATTCCTCCTACTAGCTGGTTATGGTCTGCGGCAAATCCTAACCTATTTCTCATGCTTAGGTGGAATTGCTAGTGAGGTCCACTTTACATAAACAAATATACCTCCTCTCTTTACCATTCCACTGTTTGAATCGCAGTGTCTTTGTGACATTTGGATCATCTGAAAACCAGAGTTCTTTTGAAAGAGGGGGTCGCATGTATGGCAGTTCAGGGTCTTCAGATACAATCAGAACCTTCAGACAGAAAAATAACAATGCTTATCAGAGCCAAGTCACATAAAAAGAGGCAAAGGTCAACATGTTCATATTAGCTAGGTGCTTGCAGACTACATCTTGGTGGCAAGCCAAATAACATGCACCCTACTTACCCTGGCCCCGGGATCCCGAGCCCGGATGGATCTGGCTGCAGCAAAAGCAGCAGTGCCTCCACCAATGAGCAGGAAAGGAACATGACTTGGTACAATGACTTGAGGAGCTGGTGGCTCTCCTGGAGCTGTAAGCAAAAGCCAGAAATGGTAAATCTTTAAGGCTTAGACGATTCCTTGCCACTATGTAAAAAAAAGAACAAAACAAAACTGGCTGAAGCCAGGCATGGTAATGCATGCCTATAATCCCAGTGCATGGGAGGCTGAGACAGGAGGACTGCCATGAGTTCAAGACCAGCCTGAGATGCACAGTAAATTCAAGGCCTGCCTGAACTATACAGTCAATCCTGTGTCAAAACAAACAAGAATTGCCTTGTAATTGTCTCAATCCTTTACATAAAGCTAGCAAAACATAGTCCTTACACTAAGCTTAACACACTTGCTGGGCTGCGGTATATCTCAGTGGCAGTATGTACCAGGACCACAAACAACGACAACACTTCATTGTATCCTGACGGATGAAGGAAGTAGTCCCATGATGTGTACATAAAATGTACTAATAAAATCACTTTTTAAAAGAGAAGGAGGTGTTCCTTTGACTTCATAAGTGAAACTACCAAAAAAAAGTAGGGAATGAACGAATTGCCAATGTCATTCACTAGGTCTGTATAGAACTAGAACCTTACTTAAATATTTAGATATTTCTAAAATATATTATCCTGGTCCAGGGATATAGCTCAGCAGTACAGCACCTGCCTGGCAAGCACAAGGCCCTGAGTTCAATTTCTGGTACCGAAGAAAGGGGAAAAAAAAGAATAAAATATATTAGTAGGCATGGTGGTCATTATGGCTTGTGTTGAGATATCCCCTCAAACCCTCATGCCTTTGCAGAGGTGGCTGGACTCAAAGTGTGCAACTGATTCACAGTGGGACTGGGCCTGTGGGCCCCAAGATGACGGGCGTGAGTGTTACCTGAATAAGTAGTCTGAATAAGATAAATGGGGTAGAAAGATGATACTCTGCTCTCTTGTGGCTTTTGCTGTCTTTCACCAGCATGAACTGTTGCCCCTCTGCCAACCTGCCTTGGAGCCAGCAGATTATGGACTGAAACCTTTATGAACTATAAGCCAAATAAACTTTTCCCCTTTTAACTATTTTTTTTGTTTTTGGTGGTACCAGGGATCAAACTCTGGCCCTTGTGCTTGCAAGATAGGCATGGCATCACTGAGCTAAATCTCTGGCCCTCTCCCTTCAACCTTGTGTGTTTGGTATTTTCTCTTTTTTTGAGACAGGGTCTCGCTTTTACAGTTCAGGCTGGCCCTGAGCTCACTAGGTAGCCCAGGTAAGCCTGGAACTCAGCAATCCTCCAGCCTCTGCCTCCCGAGTGCTGGGATAACAGGCGTGAGCCACCACGCCCAGCACTGTGGTATGTGGTATTGATTCCTGGTGGGCGTGAGTCACCACGCCCAGCATCGTATGTGGTTACTGGGGATCGAACTCAGGACCTTGTGCTTGCAAGGCAGGTGCCGGAACCACTGAGCTAAATCTCCAGCCTGAGTTGCACCTTTTGTTAGCAATAAGGAGGGAATGAGCAGGAGGTCAATCATGATTATGACACTGTGTTCGAGAATAAAGTGCAGCTATCGAAAAAAAGTAGTGCAAACCACCCACCTGGACTGTGGGGATTATTAAAGGATAAGAACATGTGAATCATTTGAGGTGGAAGTGATGGCTTAGGACTATGTGCTTCAGGGAAACAAATACATTTTTTTTTTGCTTTTTTTTTTTTTTGAGACAGAGTCTCGCTTTGTAGTTCAGACTGGCTCTGCGCTCACTATGTAGCCCAGACAAGCCTCGAACTCAGCAATCCTCCTGTCTCTGCCTCCCGAGTGCTGGGACTATAGGCGTGAACTACCACGCCCCGCTTTTTTTTGCTTTCTTTTTGGAGACAGGGTCTTGCTTTGTAGTCCAGGCTGGCTCTGAGCTCACTATGTAGCCCAGGCAAGCCTCGAACTCAGCAATCCTCCTGCCTCTGCCTCC
>PVIC010020571.1:0-21141 GCA_004025085.1 Thryonomys swinderianus
CTTCTTTAATGATGTCTTTCACTGTAGACAGTATTCCTGTTTTGATCTCAGAGATGAGTTCTGATTTCCATTTTACTAGATCTGCTTTAGTTACCATCTCCAAGAGTCCTGGTGCTTGAGTTTCAGTTTGCCCTATTTCTCTTTTCTCTGAATTTCCCTGTGGTGGTGATCTTTGTGTCTGGTTTTTGGTATATTTTCTTATTTCTACTCTTTTGTTGTTACTAATGCTATTCTTTGCCTGATGACAGGGCAATGTTTGTTGTAGGTCTCTTTCTTTCTGTTATCTGGGGCTCTTTGGATGTGGCACCTTCCTGGGGTGTCCTCCTTGAATGTGTAATGACTCTTGAAAGTTCTCAGTTCTGACACATCATGGGAGGTATTTGAGCAGAGCAATCACATCATGTTTGTTACCATAACACAGAGGTATTTGAGCAGAGCAATCACATCATGTTTGTTACCATAACACAATCAATACCAATATCAGTATTTAACACAGTAAATAAAATGAAAACTTTTGTTAAATCGTATTCTGGAGACTTTGAGCTTATGAGTTACCTCTATGTCCCTATGCCAAAATTTAGAATTGATCAGCAATGTGTATACAACATGTAGATCATAAATGCACCCACCGGACCCTTTGGCAATAAGAGGTCACTGGGGATTCAGGGAGGTAGGGGGACAGAGGGAGAGTAAAATAGGGTTAGCAGATTTATGAAGATCACCTATACTCTAGAACCTCATATATGCCAGCGGGTAACAGAGGATAAAAGGTTGTATATAAAACAGTACCAACTGTATGCTGTAAGACTGTTGAAGACTTTGTACACCTTCTTATAGAAGTATAGGAGAAGAAATAGGGCAGCTTAAGAGTCTTTTACTTCTGGGTATTGCTTCTGACAAGAAGATAGGAGAGAGTGTGGGGTCAAGAGGTGAGTAGAGGGATCTAGGAGTAAATGGCAAAATAGAAGCTAGATTCCCCCCCCCCTTTTTAATCTTGCCTGGTCTCTCAGCGCGGCTGCAGTGTGGAGGGATGCAGGAAATGGCCCCACCTCCTCTCGGACCTGGGTCCTCACAACGCAGCTCCGGGATGGGGCTGGGGCCGGCTGGCTGGCGGACCTCAATCCTCTGTGGTGGGGATGGCGCCCAGGGTCCGTACCTGACTCCTCACTGCATGGCTCCTGGGTGGAGTGGGCTGGTGGGCAGGCCTCAGTCCTCCACCACTGCCGCAGGGAACGAGTGGCACCTGGGGTAGCCGAGTCGTCTGCACTGGCTTGGGGTGGAGTGGGCTGGTGTGCAGGCCTCAGTCCGCCTCTGCCGCTGCCGCCTCCAGGAACAGAATGGTGCCCAGAGCAGCTGAGTTGTCTGTGCCGCTTGGGGTGGAGCGGGCCAGTGTGCAGGCTTCCTGCTCTTATATCTTTTGACCAAAGGTTAGCATGTGACCCAGGTAGGCTGATAAGATTTTTGTTTTCTTACGGTGGTAGAGAGCATTGTGCATGGTAAGCATTTGCCATACCACTGTGCTGTACCCCTAGCACCCTACAACAGAGCAACATGGCATGGAAAACCAAAATGTCTGTTTTTTTATGGTCAAATGTTTAAAAATATGTCCATTGATAGGAAACGGGAAGACTTGACATTTTGGAGAAGGAAGCCTCATATTGGAAGCTCAACAATTGTAAAACAGTTGAGAACTCAGTATAGGGAAGCAGTCACCAGGAAATATGTGATCTACAGGAGCACATAGGACTACATTCTGGGACAAATTAGAATTGGTCAGGCCAAACATAGTGATGATAAATGATGATGTGAGAGGAGTAGAAATTTTGTATTAGAAAAAACAGACCAAATGAGCTCAGTGGAACCAGAAGTTACAAAGAAAGTGTAGGTACAGGACAGAGTAATAGGCCAATAGGGAGAGAATATAGAAGTATGGGAAGATAGTGGTTAAATTGTGGGACTGAGATGACCTTAATTTGAGGGTGCCATTGATGGGCTAAATGTTTGAGGGCTAGAATACAACACTGGAGAGATGATAAATATTTGGGAAACAATGTGATGAACTGAAAGAAGGGGATCAAATGGGTCTTAATATTTGCTTGCTTTGGTGATGCTGGGTCCACCCCAGGGCCATATGGTAGGTAAATTGCTCCACCAATGAACTACATCTCCAGCATAGAGCTGGATATTTAAGAGAATGTTGAAGCCAATGTTAAAGTTGTAGAAGCAGTTGAGTATAATAATGGTATAGTTGAAGGAACCAGATATGTATCTGCATTAGGGGCAGAAAATGAAGATCCAGAATAGGTAAACAAAGGGTTATGATACTGTAGAACAGTAACGCTGAAGAATAGGAACTTTGGTTCCGGGAACCAGGAGGAGGATTCTGTCAGAAGGGAACGGATGGATATTGAGGGATTACCTTCTAAGGGAGTTACTGAAAAATTATAAGATGAGTGATAAGAGGATGTATGAACCGAGATCCAAGTGAGCGCTCCAGTCATATAATGGGATTCAGTGGGAATCCATAGTAAAGATTAGTAGAAGACCCAATGGCCAACATTAAAAAGCAGAAAACATTGTAGTGCTTTGGAGACATAATTTGGAGTTATTGCAAACTGTGCTGTGAAGTACAGGCTGACATTGAGTAACAGTTGATGTCTTACATGTGTTGTGATACTAAAATGTGTAGTGAGGTGGGATGAGAAATGAGAATTTGGAAGGACCCATTATTGGAAGACATAGTTCAGAAAAACCTAGCCAAGGTGAGCCAGGGGGCAATTCCAAAGCTTATTTGGCCTGTACTGGGTCAAAAGTGACTTGCCGGGTGTGGTGGCTCACGCCTGTAATCCCAGCACTTGGGAGGCAGAGGCAGGACAATTGCTGAGTTTCAGGTTTGCCTGGGTTACATATTGAGTTCAGGGTCAGCCTGAACTACAAAGCGAGACCCTGTCTCAAAAAACAAAAACAAACAAAAAAAGGTAACTAAATACTGAGGAGAAGCAGCACAGTGGTTGTGGATCTCTTGCTAGGGAACAGTAGAGTTGGACTGGTATGTTGTGAAGATCTGATCTGTAAAAGATGCTATTGAAAGATCTCTACAGTAGAGGGAGATACTGTGCCTCTGAGTCTATGTAATAGGTAATGACTTCTGAAGGGACAGTAGGGATGTGGGGAAGATAATAGGTAGTAGGTATGATGGCACACACCTGTAATTTCAGCAGTCAGGGAGGCTGAAGCAGGAGGATCACAAGTTTGAGACCAGCCTGGGCAAATTCAGTAATTTAGGGAGGCTGTCTAAAAATAAAGGGCTGTGGATATACCTCAGTGTGAAGCCTGTGAGTTTTCCCAGTAGAGGAGAAAATACACATAGGGTAAAATATGGAGGAGACTATAAGACTGACAACGTGCATTGCACAGTTGGAGTGATGGCTTAGATCAAGAATGCCCCCCAAAGCCCTCACGTGCTCACAGGCAGGGCTTTTGGGAGGTAGATAGGGGGATGGTAGCTGACCTGCTGTTAGGAGGTGGGGCCTGTTGGAGGAGTACATCCATCTCTTGGAAGGGTACATCCACTTCCCTGGCTTCTCCATCAGCTCTCTACTTTCTGGCCATCGTGATGTCAGCAGTCTCCCTTTGCCCTGGCCACTCCACCATACCTTTCTGCCTTTGAACCACCTGATCATGGGCTGTGGGCAAGATAAACCTCTCTAAATTGTGGGTGTTATTTCTCCCAACAACAGGGAAGTGACTAAGATAGTTGGGAATGGGCCAGGGATTTAGCTCAGTTGTTCTGGCATCTGCCTGGCAAGCACAAGGTCAAGAGTTCAATCCCCGGTACCACATACCACAAATGGGTTTGGTGGCTCACGCCTGTAATCCCAACGCTCAGGAGGCAGAGGTAGGAGGTTTGCTGAGTTTGAGGCTTGCCTTGGCTACACAAGTGAGCTCAGGGCCAGAGAGATCCTGTCTCAAAACAAACAAACAAACAAAAAACCACTGCTGGAAATTAAATGATAACAGATACAGAGAGACTTAAAAGGTACTTTTTACTCTACTAGCAATAACATCATTGTAGACATTTCCATAAGGTGTATGCGGTGTTAAAGCGCCATATTCGGACATTTGACATTCATGAATAAACAAGGCGGGTGGGTTGAATAACCTGACAAGGCGGTTTCTGGCACTAGTCCTTTTACATCTGAGATAACAAAGCCCAGCAGGAACTCTTGCTATTGCAGTCCCCGACCTCTTCCAGTCGGTTCCCCCAGAGTCTCTCATCCAGTGGAGCGCGCGCGAGCTCGGCCTGTGTCCCCGGGGTCAGGACGGGTCCTGGACGTGGCTTTCTAGTAGGACAGCTCTTCAGGTGGCAACAACACAGCCTAAGGCAAGAGAACACCGCACAGTCTGGGTCCAGCTCAGAGACCCGAGGGGCGCAGCGCTGGACAAACAGCACTCACCTTGCCCAGCCTCAGCAGAGCCCCGCGCTCCCTGGCTTCTCCTGGGGGAAAGCAGCATCCCACGGTTCCGAGCGCCGACTCTCCCGCAGGACCTTCTCTGGAAGGTCGGGGGTTCGGGGCTGGCTCATCCCTTAATGAACAGAAGGTTGGGCTTGTTCTGCGCTCCCCAAACACGAAATGCCGGGGTCTCAGCTGCGCATGTCCATCGCGAGGTAATCGGACAGAGACCCAATCCTGATTATAAAGAGGATTCAATCACTCACGGATTTCTAGACGTTGGGTTTGCGCCCCGCCCACCATCGGCAGGCGCAAAGAGCACTGATACTTCGTTTCCGACAAATACAGTACTTTGGGCCTTTTTACGGACGGACAGTTAGACAAAGAGAGCGACAACACAGAAGAAAAGCAGCATCGGAAGTAAGACGACGGGAGTGCAGCGTCTCCAGAGCGAAAATACTGATCCCTTCTTTTCCCTCCCCTCCCTGCACCCACCCGTCCCGCCCCGGCCCCTCAGGCGAGCTGTAGGTGGATATAGGTAAAGATGCAGGAGGTGATGGAAAAGGCGATGGCCGCGTAGATAAAGATGGACAGGTGCGGAAAATGGTCGAGATAGCAGCCTTCGTCCAGGGGCGGCGTCTCCTCTTGGGCTGGGGCGCTCGCCGCGGCCCTCGGGGGCGGCCCGGCGCGGGCTCCCTGCGCCCTCCCGCCTGCGCGCCGACCGGCCTTCGCGGTCGCAGCCGAGCCGGATCTGGGCGCGCAGGGATCTTCTGGGGGAGGCGTGTCAAACGGGCCCTCGGACTCCGGCTCCGAGTCCCGGCGCATCTGCTCCGCGCCCCAGGGCTTGCGCTGACAGAGCCCGTCGGCCATTGGCACCTGGCAGGGGACCCTAGCGGGATCCGCTGGGTCCGGCGGCCAGTGGAGCGGGGCAGGAGCTGTCGAACCGCAGTGGGCGGCAGCAGCCGCAGCCCGGTATTTGTATCACCGGGCGGGAGGCGGAGCCAGCGGGGCGGGGGCCTCTGCGGGTCTGCGGGCCTCTCTCTCCCCCCAGCCCGTTGCGGAGGTTGCGTCTCTCGCTTCCAGAAACCCGGCCGGCTCTGGAGTTCCGCGGCAGCTCTTTGTCTCCAAGGCAACCAGACGGGCAGGCAGCTGGCGGGGAGGAGGTGCGAGCCCCCGGTACCGCTGGGCTCCCTGACAGCGTGGCTTAGCGCGCAGGAAGCAGAAATGGCGGGGAAAGAAAGCTTCCAGCTGTATGCAGAGCTTCTCAAGACCAAAGAGATTTTTACACAGAGATCTCTAAAATAATAATAGTAATAATTCTATTACGTGAAAAAACCATTTTGTGGAAAAATTGAAAATTAGAAAGTGGTATAAGGAAGAACAGTAACAAAACAACCCACAATCCCAAGGTCCAGAAATGGCATGGTCAGCGTTGATGCTTTTCTCTCCTTTCTTCTTTACAGCTACAGGCTTCCGGGCATCACCGTTCCTGGCAACCTCTGCTGGGGAGGAGGTCCCAAGGTTGGCCGGTGGTTGGCTGGTGGGCTCTCTGGGACGGGAAAGAACAGTTGCTGGAACTCACTGGGTCCCAGCAGGTTGGAGGGCCCACTGGCAGGTCCTCTCAATTGCAGCAGATCCAACTGCTATGGGGCAGCTTGGACCTCACTCCCAGGTTCCTTGGCAAGAACCAGAATCAAGGTGCTGAAGTAATGTCACATTGTCCAGGCAGGGATTTCTTGCATAGGCTGAGACTACTAGGCAGTGGCAGGTATCTGGCAATATTTGTTGAATAAATGATGGAACAAATGCTGTTTTTGGCAGTGGTGGGCTCACATTCCCAGAGATTAGCACCTCCAGCTAAAAGAGCAACTCACTGAGATCCTGCTTCAAAATAAAAAATTTAAAAAAGATTCGGGATTGTAGCTCAGTGGTGGAGTGCTTACCTAGCACCTGCAAGACCTCGGGTTTGCTCTCTAGTACTTCAGAAACAGACAAGCAGGCAGCTAATTTGAGTGCATTAACAATCACATATTTAAATGTTTCCCAGAGAATGGTGTCACATACCCACAAGGCAGAATGAGATGATTTTAGGTGGCACAGAACATTTTTAAACTCTAGCTTTTAAAGTAATACTTCTTTTGCTTTATTTTAGAAAAATAGACAATATACCCAATTTAAGATTTTACATATGGCAAGCCTAGAAATTTTTTAGTGAGTATGTTAATTTAAAGAAAAAAAATGAAGTAATTAAGCTCTGTAGAGCTTGATTGATATGGCAAAAATCACCGAGCTGGAATAGAAATGCCTAAAATTTAGAAAAATTCTAGGATAACATACAAGCATGATTGAAAAATATGATCTCTTGTTGTTTTTGAGACAGGGTTTCACTATGTAGTTCAAGCTGGCCTTGAACTCACTATATAACCCAGGCTGGCCTTGAACAGGCACTGATCCTCCTGCTTCAGCCTCCCTAGTGCCGGGTATACAGGTATATATCACCACCTCTAATATGATGAATTTTTATATTTAAATGTTTATTACAGTGAAAAAGCACATTGCCATTAATTTCCCCCTCAGAATATTACTCCTGGTTTTTAAATACTTGTACTGTCCTGCTTTCTGAAGCAGTTCTGAAAGTCTTGTGTTTATGAGGCGTGATTAAAAATATGACAAAGGCTGCTGCTGACTGCCATCCGATGTAAAAACATCACACTGTATCCTCATGCACCTTCATCACCAAATCTGGCACCATGCACCCTCAGGCTCTGCCCCAAAGTCAAAATGACCATGAAAAGTGTGTTACTTACTTTTCTTTTGTTGCTGGGCCAAAATACCTGCCACCCAAAGTTAGAAGGGAAGGGGTTGATTTGGCTTACAGTTCACAGAGATTGCAATCCATAGTCAGCTAGCTACACAACAGGGATGGCTGACAGGCCTCACAGAGGAGAATCAAGATGGTGTGCACCAGGTAGCAAAGGGATAGTGAGAAAGAGAGAGAGATGGAGACAGAGACAGAGAGGTGGGGGGACAAGGAGAGAGGGAGAGGGAGAGTTTGACAGCATCTTTCTGGCCCTTTTATCTTATCCAGACTACTGGGATTAGGGTGATGTCAAACTAATCATTCACATGCAGTGGTTTAATCATAGGCCCTTAACTCCAGTACCTCTCATTCTAGATTTGACTATCTCTGAAGAAGAAGAAAGTCCCACCTCATCTTTGTGAGGCTTTCGGACACATCTAAACACAAATCAGAACAAAGGGTGAATGTTTTGAAATGGTTCTGGAGCTTGAGGCAGCCATGACACTGTAACTAAAGATACATATGAAGAGGACTTCTAGGACTGCTTCAGAAAGTTGCAACAACAATGGGATAAGAGCATTTGAAGTGAAGGGGAATATTTTGAGGGAAGATTAATGGTCTTGAGTATTTTACTGTTAAAGCCTCAGCTTCCTGAGTGCTGTGATTATAGATATATGCCTGCATACCTAGCTCTAGATGGTTTATTTAAAGTGCTGTCTTAGTTAAAAAAAATTAAACATCATTTTAGTTTTAAAAAAGTAAACATCATTTTCTTCAATCATGCCTTATCTATGAAAATGCTTATCAACTGTACAACATAAACATTTCAAAAACATGAATTGTTATTACCAACAATTCTTCCTTTTAGATAATGATGAATCCAAGGATGAATGGTCAAGGGGTACATTTAAGTCCTCCATAATCTACACCAGGACCCATATCCTTTAATGTAGCCTGGTGTTTGCTTTGTTGTTTTGTTTGTGAGACAAGATTTTGCTGTGTTAGGCCAGGCTGACTTTGAACTTGTAATCCTCTTGCCTCAGCTTCCTGAGTGCTGTGATTATAGATGTGTGCCTGCGTACCTAGCTCTAGATAGTTTATTTAAAGTGCTGTCTTAGTTATTTTTCTTATTGCTGAGACAAAATACCTGACACCAAAAGTTAGAGGAAAGTTTTATTTAGCTCACAGTTTTCTACAAACTGTGGCTTTGGTCTACTGTCAGCTTGCTCCAAGGCAGGGTGGAATGGCAGAGGGGTACTGTAGAGGAGAAACAGTCCATGGAAAACAGGGAGGAGACAGTAAAGCAGCAAGCAACAGCTGCCACAGCAACCAAGCCTGCCTTTATATTTTACCTAGGCTCTCCCCCTTTGAGTGGGACTTCCCATACTCAGGGTGGGGGACCCTTAATCCAGCATTATACTCTTAATTCTCCTATCACATATTCAATTCCAGCATCACACATTTTATCCCTGGATCACAGTCTAGATCCAGTTACTGGGACATCTAGACACAAACCAATAACAAGTGCTATGTGATGTCAGCCGTTTCAAGTCCCTTATATCTCCTTCCAAGAAGATATATCAGTTGGCAGGCCCAGTGCTGTAACAAATATTGAAGGCCCCCTCTCTGCACAAATCAGTTTATGAAGCTTTAGTTTCTCCACTAAGCTTTAAGTCCAGTGGCCAAGAAATTTTTAAAATTGCAGATTAGAAGGAAAGAATAAAAGCATGAAGTACAGGATGGTTGTAGCATTGAAAAATCTGTAGGATCTACTGTGGTGTGTGGGCAGAGAGTAGACAATAGGGCAAGGCTCAGAAACAGAAAGGATCTTGGAGCAGAGCCATACAAGGGAAGGTGCTAAAAATGCTTTAGCTACTCCATGACCCATTGCATATTAAGGCTTAAGGCTAAGTTCAGAGTACAGACAACAAAAACGGTGTCTGCTGGACATTTGTTATTCTTTTTTAACCTGGTCCATCTGTCTAGAAATGAACAAAATGTATTAAACTCTTCCCCAGTCTAGGTGACCTCTATCAGGAATTGAGAGCTTGGCTGCCTGTGGGCTCACCGAGGCACAAGTTCTCCCTGTGCTCAGCAATGGATGAACTTACATCAGGGGGCAATCAACCCTCTGACTGTCTAAAAAGGGTAACACAAGGGCAAACAAATAAACACACAAACTACAGAGACTTGTATAATTTCTGGGTATGTGGAGGGCTGGGAGGTCAGTGCTTCAGAGCAGGCAAAGGCAGACTCTCTGACCTAGTCAGTATTTATGGAGTACACACAATAATTGAAGGGAGTATCAGGTGACTTAGGGAGTGGTCATAATCCTATGTTAATGCATTGCTGATTTTTTTTTTTTCTTTTTGGAGACAGGGTCTCGCTTTGTAGTTCAGGCTGGCTCTGAGCTCACTATGGTGCCCAGGCAAGCCCCCGCGAACTCAGCAATCCTCCTGTCTCTGCCTCCCGAGGGCTGGGATTACAGGCGTGAGCCACCACGTCCGGCATTGTGGTATGCGGTGTTGATTGTTGGTGGGCGTGCCTCCACGCCCAGCATAATATGTGGTTACCAGGGATTGAACTCAGGTCCTTGCGCTTGTGAGGCAGGCGCCAGAACCACTGAGCTAACCCTCTGGCCCACTGCATTGCTGATTTTATGCTGGTAGGATTTTAGGTCATGAAGTTCTTAGGTTGATGAGGGTTGTAAGAAGAGCTTTCTTACAACAGTAGGTGGGGTGATGTAAACTGATAAGGAATTTGTCCCTCTGCAGGTGAAACCTTCCTCCCTCTCTTTCTTCTAACTACTTTTGAGAACCAGCATGTCTTCAGCTGATGCAGTCTTGGCTTTGAGTGCCACAGCACCATGGGACCACTGAGGTCTCAGCTGTGACTAGGAGCATAACAGAGTTATGTTTCCGTATGCCATAGCCAGCTCTCTGGCAAGGTGACACTGAGTTTTAGATAGCTATAGTCATGCTTTAATTATGAAATGATTTCCCCCCCAAATTTATATAGAGATGCTTTTGAAAAACTCACTCTGCCCCGGGTAGAGAGCTCAGGGTCTCCAAGTACCTGAAACACAGCTAACCTGAAGACCCTAGGTTGCAGCCTCATTTCTTGCCTGGCACTGAAGTGTTTCAGGAAAAGCTATGAGTTCATATCCAGACAGGTGTATTCCCTTTAGAATGCATGCACAGCAGGAGGCCAGAATGCATAAGAGTTTCTTTAAATTCAAAGTTCTTGGGCCCAACTGAGGAATTAGGCCATGGTGTTGCTGTTGGTATTGTATATATGTATGTGTCTGCATGATGTGTGAGTGTTGGGTGGATGAGAGTGAAATAGAATAGATACAACTCCCAAATTTGCTACTTTTGAAGCAAGAGTTTGTGTTTTCTAAAATTGAAGAATAAATTCAAGAACAATAGTGGTTAAAGAGTAGGAAGAATTTATTGAGAGAAAGATACCTTCTGTCTAAGAGAGACAGAAAGGGGACCAGAAAATAGGTTACTTGCCCACTCAGCTTCTCAAAGGCGTTTTATAGGGCAAAACCATGAGGTGTAGTGGGTTCAAGGTGAGACAAAACTATAGTCAACTAGTAAGATTGCAAGGAGAGTTAATTACTTATGTAATACTGAGCCAATTAGAAGTCACAAGGACAGAACTACGATCAACCAATAAGGTTATGGCAAGGATAGTCACTTAGGAAATGTTGATTAGATAGAGATCCAATGGAGAAGCAAGTCATATAAAAAATGTACAAGGATTTTTGGTCAGGGATCTTTCTTGGAAAGGTTCAGTAACATCTTCCCCCACCCAGGAGATTGATACATATTTAAAATATCAATCACTGCTATTCATCCTTAGGGGAAGCACATAGGTGTAATAGTTTCTCTTCTTTACAATGCTTGCCTTCAGTGAATACGTTTTGACTGTTCTCCATGTTGGCTTCTGCCAGGTTGGCTGTATTTAATTGCCTACAAGATATCTAATTAACTTACCTATCTACAATAAGGGGAGGGTCTTTTAGGAATGCTTGCTTAGGCTCCAGCTATTTGTTTTCCTGGCAAACAAGACTGCTTTAAAACTGGTTGTTACCTCCTACTATGCACTGGCTGCAAGTAGAGAGGCCAGGTTGAGACTCCCCTCTTTCTACAGATGTACCTATACCAGATGGGTAGAAGGTTTAGTCAGCTACTGAATATGCTGTGGCATTCTAGCCTGAGGCAGAGTTAGCTATTGCCATGCCCCACCCTGAGAAGTTTCAAGGAGCTGGTATCTTATGGGTGAGACAGCCCAGGCCTCTGGGATGGGGGCAGTAGTAGTTGCTGATAGGGGCAGAGAAGGGAAGTCTGGGTAGAACTCAGATCCAGACAGTGAGAAGCCAAAAACTTGTCCAAGGGATTCGGGAGAGCTCCCTGTATGAAAAAGATGAGGCTCTGAGCCTCCCTATCTTGCTTTTCTGTCCCTATCCTCTCTTTCTGTGCGCTTTGCTGTCCCATCAAGCTTCACTTCCAAAGATAAAATTACTAGGAATTTCAAGACTGGACTTCCAGGCACTAATCCCCAAGGGTAGGGTAGGGTATCGTGTGAATGGTACATCCAAGAAGCAGGCCCTAGTTACTACCCCAGTCCTAATTTAATACTCGTGGCCTGGGTGGTTCTTCATAATTATTATTGAAGATCTATGTATTATTACCTTTCCATGATGCTAGATAGGGGTTAGAGCTTTCAGCAGTTCTGCTTCATTCCAGGGCGCAGCGCTCACCTGTTTGGATGTTGTACACTACAGGACAGGGACAGGCTGGGAAACATCCTTTATTTTCTTGCCCACTCTCTTCACCACATACAGACCCCTGCTCTCTGTTCATGCCTTTTCTCAGGAGAAATACGTTTAGTAACTTTTGTTCTGTCCTCTGTTTTCTACGTTGCCCTGAGAGGACACAGATGCAAGATTGTTTTCCTCCTCTTCCTGACATCACCCTGCCAGACATGGGAGCTGACTCACACTGAATGAATAACAATCATTGGATGATCGAGCATTTCCATTTATTTTTGTTTACTTGTTTGTTTTTGTGATTCCACTTGTGACTATATAGCCATGTAGTCATAAGGAGGTTTTGGTCAACAATGGACCACATATATGATGGTGATCCTCATATTGTGATGAAGCTGAAATATTCCTGTTGCCTAGTGACAGCTGAAATATTCCTGTTGCCTAGTAATGCAGTGTAATGAGTTACGTGTTTTTATGATTCTGATATAAACAAGCTTACCATGTTGCTAGTCATATAAAAGTAGAGTATATGTAATTATGTGCAATACATGACTCTTTTTTTGAGACAGGGTCTTGCTTTGTAGTTAGGCTGGCTCTGAGCTCACTATGTGGCCCAGGCAAGCCTTGAACTCAGCAATTCTCCTGTCTCTGCCTCCTGAGTGCTGGGATTACAGGCGTGAGCCACCATGCCCGGCACTGTTGTATGTGGTTACCAGGATCGAACTCAGGACCTTGCGCTTGCAAGGCAGGTGCTGGAACCACTGAGCTAAATCTCTGGCCCCCAATACATGATTCTTGATATAGATAATTAAGGATTATGTTGTTGGTTTATGTATTTACCATATCATATACTAATCATTATTTAATTTTGTTGTTTTTTTTTTGAGACAGGGTCTTGCTTTGTAGTTCAGGCTGGCCCTGAGCTCACTGTGTAGCCCAGGCAAGCCGTTGCGAACTCAGCAATCCTCCTGTCTCTGCCTCCTGAGTGCTGGGATTACAGGTGTGAGCCACCACATCTGGCACTGTGGTATGTGGTATTGATTGCTGGTGGGTGTCAGTCACCATGCCCAGCATTCTATGTAGTTACCGGGATTGAACTCAGGACCTTGCGCTTGCGAGGCAGATGCTGGAACCACTGAGCTAAATCTCCGGCCCTAACTTTTTTTTTTGGTAGTACTGGGGATCGAATATAAACCCTTGTGCTTCCAAGTTAGGTGTGGTATCACTTGAGCTGAATCCTTGGCCCAATCATTATTTTAAAATATCCTCTCCTTCTACTTAGAAAAATCAGTTTACTGTTACTTTGTGTTACTTTGAAAACACCTCATCCATTTTCATATTTACTATGCTTGTTGGTTACATCAATAAACCATGCCAAGTGACTGATCTGTACCATGTAGGTTTGTCTAAGTATGCTCTATGATGTTCATATGGTGACAAAATCACTTAGTAGTGCATTTCTCCCCATCGTTGAGTGAGGTGTGGCTATATACTTAAAGAATCAAAAACAGAGTCTCAAATTTGCCTGGGCACCATAGTGAGCTCAGGGCCAGCCTGAACTATAAAGTGAGACCCTGCCTCAAAACGCAAAAAAACAAAAAACAAAAACAAAAACAAAAAAAAACCCAGAGTCTCAAAGAGGTATTTGCTCAGAGATGTTCACAGCAGTATTATTTACAATTGTCAAAGGTGAAAGGAATCCAAATGTTTATGAACAGATGAATAGATAAACAAAATGGAATGTTATTCAGCCTCAAAAAGGAAGGAAATTTTGACATGCTGCAATGAGGATGAACCTTAAAAACATGCTAAGTCAAAGGCACCACTCACAAAAGGTAAATTAGTGCATCGAATTCAAAGAGACAGAAAGCAGAGCAGTGGTTGCTAGGGGCTTGGATTGGGTTGAGGGGATGGACAATGCTTACTGGGCACAGAGTTTCAGTTAGGGAAGATGAAAAAGTTCTAGGGACAGGTGGTGCACAAGCATTTGAATGTCACAAAAATGTGAGAGAGTTAAAATGGTAAATTTTGTTTTACATATGTTTTACCACCACAAAAATGAACCAAAAAGTCATATTTTGTTGACCTCAAACTATTACATTTGTAAATTAAGAATTTCTGAAAGTACAAGCAAATGAAAATTTCATGAGTCATGGAGCTCCTTTAGATTGGCAAACATATCAGCAAAAATTGTGTAGGCAGATATTCATGCCTTTCTTGTCTCCTGTTACAAGGAGGGACAGGTGAAGAAGAGCCTGTGAAATGGGGCAGGCAGTGAACACCCTGTTTGCTTAAATATACTAACAGTTACTTAACGACTGACTAGCTTGAGCAATTTTTAAAAACTGAATCTTGGGCCAGCCGTGGTGGCTCAGGCCTGTAATCCCAGCACTCGGGAGGCAGAGACAGGAGGATTGCTGAGTTCGAGGCTTGCCTGGACTATATAGTGAGCTCAGAGCTAGCCTGAGCTACAAAGCAAGACCCTGTCTCAAAACAAACAAACAAACAAAAAACTGTATCTTGGGGCCGTGGATTTAGCCCAGTGATTCCAACTCCTGCCTTGTAAGCACAAGGTCCCTAGTTTGGTTTCCGGTAAACACATACCACAATGCTGGGTGTGGTGGCTCACGCCTATAATCCCAGCACTAGGGAGGCAGAGACAGGAGGATTGCCAGGAGTTCGAGGTTTGCCTGGGCTACATAGTGAGCTTGGGACCAGCCTGAACTACAAAATGAGACCCTGTCTAAACCCCCCCCCCAAAAAAAAACCCTCCAAAACCAAAACCAAAACCCCTATATCTTTTCAACCTATAGATTCTGGTCACTTAACTTAAGTATTGTGCTTTGAACAGGTCATCAGAGCTACAGATGACTCACTCCTTAGGGAAGGTGAGGGAGAGGGGGGTCCGCTGCCCAAGTTAGTGGAAATAGCAGTAACCCGAGGAGATAAGAACGTGTCCTAGAAGAAAGAATGGAGCCAGTGAGCTTCCTGATAAGAGCACTTGTCTGTGCCTTTGTTCCATTCATGCCAACAAAATGGTCCTTGTTTATAGCAATATCCACATAGCCTGCCATATTGTAACATTTAATAAACTACATTTAATGTAAGGACATGGAGTTCGATCCCAAACTCTGCTGCAAAAACACTTTATTATATGCTAGGTTGTTTAAGTATTTCTGAAGCCAGCAAAATCAGCTCCAAGTATAAAGACCTGGACTTTGTCAAGTGACCTGTGCAGCTATTTGGAAGGATCCTCTCCTTCAGACAGGATTTTTAAAGCACTTTTCAACCTTCCAGTACAAACATATTCTCTCAATTTTTGAGAAAAGATTTATACTATAGTCTATGGGCTGGTCAATAAGAGCTAATGGCTTAATTGGGAGATACACAGGACCTTCTTGAATTCAAACTCAGTTATGAAACTATTTGTATTGCTGTCATAGATCAGGAGCAGTCAGGTCAAGGACTAGAACCAGGGTTGATGCTGGCTGTATGACCTTGGGCCAATCTTTTTTCTGTAGAGGACCTCAGTTCCCCATCAAACAGGTGATGGGTGATATCGTTCTGTTTCTCAGCCCTGAGAAAACTGGTATCACCTGTGAAGGAAGTAGTTTGGCAAGCCATAGAATCATGAGAATATTCTTGTCTGTTGCTATAATCATCCTATCCTTTTGTATGATTTCAATGGAATGATCTAGAGAATAAAGAAAAGCTTTAAGCTCTCTGCAGGGGTATGACAGTACTGTTTATTACTGGAGAATATTGGAAACAAAACTCAGAACAAGAGACGAATACTTCATTAAATGATGCTAAATACAGGTCGGAGGGGGGTCTAGCTCAGTGGGAGAAAGCTTCTTATGCACAAGCCCTTGGATTGGATCCCAACATTATGCGGAAAAACTATTGTAACTAATAAGTGAATCATGTACTTATCAGAAGGAAAATTCTTAGATAGCTTGAGGGATTCTTGTGGTCGAAATCAAAGCAAAAAAGTAAGATTTAAAACTATTTATACTCAAATGATGAGATAAAAATATGTACTTGCAGAGAAAGACTATAAAGAGCAAATGTGGTAATTTTTAATTTGTTTGGATGATGAAATCAGAAAATGATCTCTTCTCATTTTTCCAGATCTTGCCCCACTGTTATATTATTATTTTTAGTGTATGCAACAAAAGTGTTAATAGATGAGAAAATCTATCTATCTATATATATTTAAAATAAATATATATTTATATTTAAAATATAAATATATATTTTAAATATATATTTAAATGAAGGACTAACAGTATCCTGTAATGTTCTGATTGGTACCTACACAGACAAAGGTCATTACTCAATTATCTGGATGGCCCCAGATATTGCTTAGCAACCACCTGCTCAATAGTAGTTGCTAAGAAACCAGAGACAGCGTTGGATCCTCAATAACAGCCCATTGTCCATTATATTGCCAGTCTTTTCCTTTCAGTTTCTCTCTAACAGTGTCATATTCCCTTCTCTTGCTCTCCCTTTCTGAGTTTCTAGCCGCCTGAGGTTAACATGACTACCATGTTCAATGATGGGCCCACCACAGTACAGGTGACCACAGGTTCCATAGGACCCTCTTCATCCCCTGGTTCAGGAGAAGGGCCTAGTCCAGAGTATGTGTTTGACTTGAAGTTTAAGTCTGTGGTTATCTCATCACTGAGACAAGTGTTGCCTGCACTCTCCACAGGATCATAGACCCTGGAGACTCCTCTGCCCCAGGGGAGTGATGCCTCCACAAGAGTTGTTACGTTCTTCTAAGGAGTCCTAGTACCCTAGCAAGTACTGCACCCAACCAAAGCATGAGATCCATGACTTTTGAATGAGTTTTACATTATTATCATAATTTATTATTATTATTGTGATTATTGACATACTGGGGATTGAACCCAGGGGTCTTTACAGCCCCTTTTAAATTTTGAGACAGGTTTTTTTTTTTTTTTTTTTGAGACAGGGTCTCACTTTGTAGTTCAGGCTGGCCCTGAGCTCACTATGTAGCCAGGCAAGCCTTGAACTCAGCAATCCTCCTGCCTCTGCCTCCCGAGTGCTGGGATTACAGGCATGAGCCACCACGCCTGGCACTGTGGTATGCGGTATTGATTATTGGTGGATGTGAGTCTCCATGCCCAGCATTGTATGTGGTTACCGGGAATCGAACTCAGGACCTTGCACTTGCGAGGCAGGTGCCAGAACCACTGAGCTAACCCTCCGGCCCTGAGACAGGTTCTTTTAAATTTACTAACTTGCCTAACCTCTATTTAAAGTTGCACTCCTTCTCAACCTTCCTCCTGCTGGAATTGTATGGGTGGCCTGCCACCCACAGTTTGAATGAATTCTTTCACAGGTTTAAAGTAGCCCTCTTTATTTTATTTTTGCTTTTGAGACAGGGTCTCGCTTTGTAGTTCAGGCTGGCCCTGAGCTCACTATGGTGCCCAGGCAAGCCGTTGCGAACTCAGCAATCCTCCTGTCTCTGCCTCCCGAGTGCTGGGATGACAGGCGTGAACCACCACGTCCGGCACTGTGGTATGCGGTGTTGATTGTTGGTGGGCGTGTCTCCACACCCAGCATTATATGTGGTAACCGGGGATCGAACTCAGGACCTTGCGCTTGCGAGGCAGGCGCCGGAACCACTGAGCTAACCCTTCGGCCCTAGCCCTCTTTATTTTAAAGATTTTTTTAGATTTTATTTTTTTTGAGACAGAGTCTCGCTTTATAGTTCAGGCTGGCCCTGAGCTCACTATGTAGCCCAGGCAAGCTTCAGACTCAGCAATCCTCTTGCCTCTGCCTCCTGAGTGGGGAGTGATTACAGGCGTGAGCCACCACATTCTGCATTGTGGTGTGTGGTACTGATTGCTGGTGAGTATAAATCACCACACCCTGAATTGTATGTGATTATCAGGGATTGAACCAGGGACCTTGTGCTTGCAAGCACTGGAAGCACTGAACTAAATCTCTGGCCCTCAAGTAGCACATTTTAATGAGGAAAATTAATCTAGGGTGAACTCATCCAATCATAATGATCCTGGAAGTGGGAAGAGAACCAGGGGAAGGTTAAGCCCTCTCTTCTAAGTAAGACGATGCGAACCTGGTTGTTAGCCAAAGAACCTCTGGGTAGAGGGGTTTAACAGTAGAGATGAGGTTTCAAGGACATGATACATCAACTCTGGACTGGATAAAGAAGATGTGGTTTTTAAATAAAATGGAGTATTACTCTGCCATAAAGAATGATGAGGTTGAGTCATTGATACTCAAATGGATGTACCTTAAGGACATACTAATAAGTGAAATAAATAGGTCACAGATGTGTAAATATCATATATTTTCTCTGGTATGAGAAACTGAAGTTGTAAAGGAGTTCTAGAATACATGATGATATTGTGAAATAGTAAGTATTCAGAAGGAAATGGGGTTTATGGGTAAGTAATGAGGGGAAAGAAAAAAACTGATGGTAAATAAAAAGGAAACAAAGCTTGTTGCCTATGGGGCAGGGGGTTGTAGGGTGGGTAGGGGAAGGGGGAAAATGAGAATTAACTCATGTCATATACTGGTACAAATTCTCAGTATTGAGTGTAATTGTGATATGTATATATAATTTACCAATAAATTAAATTTAAAAAAAGAACATGATAAATTGCATTTTCCAATATGGCTGCTTCAATATCTATGTCACATCCTATATACTCTTCTTGCAAAGTGACTGACCCACCAACCATAGAGACCTGGGGTCAAGTTCCTTCCTTTAAATCTGGCTGAGGGTTGCTGTCATTACTTGACTATGATGGAAATGATGCTAGGGGACTTCCAAGGTTAAGTAATACAGAGGCACAGATTCTGTCTGTGTCTCTGTGTGTGTCAATCTCTCTCTCTTTTTTTTTTTTTTTTTTTGAGACAGGGTCTCGCTTTGTAGTTCAGACTAGCTCTGAGCTCACTATGTAGCTCAGGCAAACCTCGAACTCAGCAATCCTCCTGTCTCTGCCTCCCGAGTGCTGGGATTACAGGCGTGAGCCACCATGCCCAGCACTGTGGTATGTGGTATTGATTGTTGGTGGGTGTGAGTCTCCACGTCCAGCACTGTATGTGGCTACCGGGGATCAAACTCAGGACCTTGCGCTTGTAAGGCAGGCGCCAGAACCACTGAGCTAGCCCTCCAGCCCTCTGTGTGTCAATCTCTATGTGTGTGAATACCTCTGTATCTCTCTCTCTCTTCATTCACCCTTGGAACCCAGCTACTGTGTTGGGGCCAAGTGTGTGCAGGTGCTCTGGTTAGGAGGGCCAACTCATTTCCCAGCTTACAGCCAGCACCCACCACCAGACTTGTGAATGAGCAGTCTTTAGGTGATTTAGGCCCACAGTTTCGAATGTCTATAATTAAAACCAAGTGGAACACTGTAATCCCAGCACTCAGGAGGCAGAACCAAGAGGATGGCTATGAGTTCAAGGCCAGCCTGAGCTACATAGTGAGTTCAAGACCAGCTTGAACTATAAAAGTGTGTCCTTGCCTTAAAAAAATACTGAGTGGAACTGAGACAATTTCCCAATTTACAGTGTCTGAGCAAATACATTTTTTTAAGTTTTGGCACTGTTTAAGCCACTAAAATGCAACTGTAATAAATGGAAATGTGGACAACTAGAAATAAAATAGAATTTGATTACATGAGAAATTCAGTTGGAAATCAGGAAAAGTCATTATATGTTGAGATTTATTCTCACCCAAATTCATGTTGAAACTTAATTCCCCAATGTAATGGTATCAAAGTGATAGGGCCTTTAAGGGAGAAATATAATTAGGCCACAGGAGCACCATCTTTAGAAGGCATTTCATTTTGAGACAGAGTGTAACTTAAGTTGCTCAGGCTAGGGACTAACTAGCCAGAACTATAGATATGTGCTGCATACTCTGCTTAGAATCTTTTTTTTTTGAGACAGGGTCTCACTTTGTAGTTCAGACTGGCACTGAGCTCACTATGTAGCCCATGCAAGCCTCGAACTCAGTAATCATCTGCCTCCCAAATACTGGGATTACAGGCGTGAGCCACCACGCTGGGCACTGTGGTATGTGGGACTGATTGCTGGTGGACATGAGTTACCACGCCCTGTATTGTTGTATGTGGTTACCGGGGATCGAACCAGGAACCTTGCACTTGCTAGTAACCACTGAGCTAAATCTTTGGCTCCTCTGCTTAGAATTTTATAGTGCTTATTCTTTTGAAGAATTCAGTATAATTATTTTGAAACTCTTGCATGTTGTTATGTGGATTAGTAGTTTGTAGTTTGTTCATTTTTATTTCTGATTAGTATTCCATTATATGGATATATGATTCGCAATTTATCCACTTACTTGTTCATAGGTATTTAGGTTTCTTCTAGTTTTGGCTATTACACAAAACAAAACAAAAACAAACAAACAAAACAAAACAATGTTCTAGGAACATTTATATACAAGTCTTTGTATAAATATGTGCTTTTGTTTCTCTTGGGTAAGCACAAGGAGTGACATGTTCGGTGTTATAACCTTGGCTGCCAACACCCTCAGAGCCTCTGGGGGAGGGTACTAGTGTCTGTGCATCTTGCTCAGAGATGGACCTTTACTGAAGCCTTTCAGTCCATGTAGCACAATGTCTCACACCACTGTCTCAGTTGTAGCCAATATTTCTGAACCTGAAGTTTGCCTGTGTAAGCTTCGCAGAGATGCAACATTCAGCCTTCTGCAGGGATAAAGGCTGGTGAGGGTGGGGAGAGCTTTGGGGGCTGCTCCCTCCGTAGTTGCTCCTAATACAAACTTTCCACAAATCCTGCTGTGTTAGGCCTGCCTGTGAGTGCCAGGGAGAGACGCAGTGCTTCTGGGTCCTGGCTGTTTCCTGGGTTCTGCAGTGCAAATCAGCCTCTTCTGAAACTGCAGCCTCGGGTTCAGCTTCCTTTGTTTTATTAAAACAGACTTGTATTCATCCGTTTTCAATATTCTGCATTTTGTGGTGACATCTAGTGTGTTGTATTTTCTCCTGAGATTATAGTTGCTTTAATCTCTTATGGATGGTTTAGTGGGATCTTTGGGGACAACAAAGATTACTGTGCATATAAAATCTGTT
>PVIC010020572.1:0-29408 GCA_004025085.1 Thryonomys swinderianus
GTGAGTCTCCACGCCCAGCATTGTATGTGGTCACCGCGGATCGAACTCAGGACCTTGAGCTTGCGAGGCAGGTGCTGGAACCGCTGAGCTAACCCTCCAGCCCCTGAAGTGATCTTTTGCTCAGCTTCCTGAGTAGCTGTGCCACCATGCCTAACTCATTTTTGAGAAAATGTCTGTCAGAGTTCGATGGGATGGATACCTGCTTGGTTCATCTGCCAGCCGCCTTCCAGTGACAGGTTACTCCACATGCCAGGGGCTCTGTCCCTCAGGGCCTGTGCCAATGGATTTACATGGGTGCCCTTTTCCACACAAGATTTTGGAAGGGAGAGTCAGGGCCAAAGTCCAGCAACACGGTGCATTTGCTACTTTGTGGATAATGGCCTTCTCCCTAATTTAGCTCTGGGCATGTGGCCACGGTGCTGGCCTTATTTCTGGGCCCAGCACGGGCCCATCACCCACCCTCCCTGTGAATGTCAATATCGGGTAAAGACAACTCTTAGGAAAGTAGTGTAGACCTTGTGGACATGAAGGTTTTGGGACCCAGGGTTCTGTGGGCCCTGCTTTGAGAAGCAGCACCCCCTGGTTCAGAACCTGCTGTCTACCATGTGCTGATATTTGCTCTCTGCTGGGCTTCCAAGCCCTGTTTCCTTTCCACATAAGCCCCCTCTCTTCCTGCTTCTGACTTGGGTGCCCCACCCACGCGCCCCCACCAGCGTCCCCCAGCACTCTGTCTAGGGTGGCCATGAGTCTGTCTCTCACATGGGGCACAGATCCTGGGGCATCCACCCCACAGCAGTGTGAGACCCCTGCTTGCACTCCGGGCCAGGTCACTGCTGCCCTGTGCAGCGAATTGGGCAGTAGTAGAGCTTGCCTGGGCCCAGCCCTAGCTTTATGTTCCCTGCATTGTCCAAGCCCAGGGTGGGCACCAGGGCCCTGGGGTGGGAGGGAGGGGGCTATGGGGATGGTGCTCCTCCAGCTGCCTACTGTGCCATGGACCTGCCCTTCCCAGCATCACCAGGATTCTGGGGCACAGGCTCACACCTCGAGGCAGCTACCAGCCTGGACAATGAAGCCAGGGCTAGCAGGACACAGGAATAAGTGGCCGGGTGTGAGTGTGGCCTTGAGGGGCTCTCCGGACACTGAAAAGCCAGGAGAGCAGAGGCAGGTGGCAGCTGTCTTGCTGGGAGGAGGGTCAGCCCATGGGGGCTTGGGCAGCAGGTCTAGGGGAGCCAGGATTTTGGGGGGGCTAAGAGTTGGGGGGTTGTGCTTTCTAGGTCTTAGTTTCTCCCTTCAGAGAAAGGGATTTATCTGTGATCTCTGGGATCAGGAAGGTGAGGACTCCCCCATCTGACACTCCTCATGAGCTGCCCCCCCCCAGGACTCCCTGAGCCACAGGATGCCAGGCGAGGGCGTGGTCTCTCAGCTCCTGGCACTGACAAAGAAGGTGGGTGGCAAGAAAGGAGGATGCAGAGAGGGCAGGCTGGGGCTTGCAGGGGGCCTCTTGGTATTGCCGGGGAAGGGCCCACCATGAGCACCGGAAACAAGCTGTTGCTGGCTGGCCAGGGCAGGAGCTGTCTCAGGACTTACAGCCAAGCAGGTATCCATTCCTGCCCAAGGGGAAGGGGTGTAATGAGGGTGGTTGGAGCCTGGAGCCTAGAGCTGCTGCCTCTTCATCCTTGGGGTTCTTGGGAGTACAAGTTTGGCCCCTTGCTGGAGGAAAGTGCCAATCAGGGCATGGATATTACCTCTGAAGTCTTAACCAGGCTCTAGGCCCAGGGCTGGACTTCCTGGTTAAGCAGGGACAAGGGCAGGGGACTTCTGTACTCTGGGTCCAGCCTGGCCCTGCATGAGGCTACCAGTGAGTGGTTACCTATGACGGAGCCAGCTCCTGAAGGTAGAGCAGGGCCAGAGGCCTGAGACAGGAGGTTTCCCACCTCAGAC
Source organism: Thryonomys swinderianus (assembly GCA_004025085.1). Lineage (NCBI taxonomy): Eukaryota > Metazoa > Chordata > Mammalia > Rodentia > Thryonomyidae > Thryonomys > Thryonomys swinderianus. Next base: position 1,942 of record PVIC010020572.1, read on the forward strand.
TGGGCTCCTGGGTGTCAGCCCACGCCCCGTGTCAGCCCAAGCTCCGTGCCAGCCCAAGGGTAACAAGCCTGGCAAGATCAGGCTGGACCCTCCATCTGCAAACCCAGGCCACTGGTGCCCACACTGCCGGAGGGCCTGTCATGGTTGGTGTGAGGGCACCACAGAGTTTCTGTGGTGCAGGTGGGCAGGGGGTTGCCAGGTGCCAGGTGTGGTGGGGTCCATGCCAGAGGCTGACCTCATGGTCTTTGGCGGCCACACCTTGGCTTGTGCGACTGGCGTGTGCGGGGCTGTTGCCTAATTAGGCTCTGCATTGCCAGCCCAGCCAGAGCCCCACACCCGGCAGTGTTCCGGCGGGCGTGTTGAGGCACAGCCACTCCGGCCGAGCAGGAAGCTGATTGCAGGCACCTGGTGGGTGCCGACTAGGCTGGTGCTAGGCTCATGCTGGTGTCTGGGGAGCTGCTACAGAGTGCCTCTGGTGAGCGTGGGCCAGGAGACCCCACAGCAGCGGTGAGCCCAGGGCCATACAGACTGACAGTGAGGGCCTCTGGGAGAGGAAGGACCTGGCAGAGGCGAGCCTGGGGTCTCTACAGGCTCTGAGGTTAGAACCCCGGAGCTGGGCTGGTCACTCCCAGCTAGGGACGGAGTCCTGGCTTGAGAAGGATTATGAGGGAAGGGGGGCCGTGCCCTATCTGGGGAATCCCTCCCCATAGGGGCAGAGGGCTCTGGGCTCTGGAGGATCCAGGTGTCTCCATGAAGATCTGTCCAAGGCAGCTTAGAGGGCTCCAGGGTCTGGCGACCATGGCCCTGACCCTTAGCAGTCTCTGTGGCCCCAGGGAGGGTGGTTGAGGGGGGGAAGGCCCTGAGGAAGGTGTGCCAAGAGGCTCTGGAAGGAGCTGGCCCAAGACTGGGGGAAGTGAGGGATGGGCCGGAAGGTTCTGAGCTGGGGCCTGGCAGAGCTGGGGTGTGCGGCCCTGGAGCAGAGCAGGAAGCTGGACAGCACAGGCACCTGGAGGAACAGTGAGTGGGGGATGTGGAGCAGAGGCTTTGCCATGCAGCCTTCAGGAAGTTGGTTGCCTGTAAGTCTGTGGCTTCCACTCATGGCTAGGACTCAGTGGTGGCTGAGACGCAGGACATGTGGTGACCCTGCGGAGACCAGTCAGGAGAGGGGTACAGGGGGTGGGGGTGCACTAGGGTGGCTGAGGACTGGTAGGCAGCAGCCTGGGTGCCCTGGCTCTGCAGTCTGCTCTGTGAGGCTGCCAGCTCCCGGTTCACTTCTGTCTGACAAATTTGGAGGGTCCCTGGCACACAGCAGATATCTGGCAAGAAGGCCTGTGGCTCAATCAGCAGCCCCTAACTCTGCTGCCCCTCACTGAGAACAGGAGGGTTTGCAGCCCCAGCCTCACGTCCTGGCCTCAGGCCTCCCTGCTGGGCTACTCCTCTCCCTGGCATCTCTGCTCTCCTAAGTGTGGTAGAGTTGGTTGCAGCCTGGCATCCTCCAGCGGGGATCGCTGTGACAAACACTGCCACCTTTCAGGCAGCTCACCTGGGTGCTTGCAGACACACTGACTTGTCTCTTGCTCTTTCCAGGTGCACGATGGGCGACAGGACCTGCTCTCACACCTGCTGGGGACACGGGGGCAGCACAGGGACCTCCGGGCAGCCCCCTGCCTCCTGCTGATTGCAGGCCACCCGCTGCCAACAAGTCTGCCACACCCCACTCTCCAGCATGGCTCCCCCACTGGTCGGGTCCGTCAACCGTGCTCCTCCACCCGAGTGCCCAGGGCCAGCTCTCGATAGCAGATGGCTTTTCCTAAGTGCCAACATTCTTCCTGTGGGTGAGTGAAGCTGCACCAGCCTGGGGAGAGGGGGTATGGTGCGGAGGGACTGTTCCGGAGGGAGGGTGGCTTTTTTGTGAAGGGCCGAGAGTGTGTCATGGTCAGGAGGCCGGTACACCGTGCAAGGTGGCCAGCACACACCTGCTGTTCCACGTGGGCAGAGTCTGTCTGTCTGGATACAGAGCGTGTGGTGCAGCCTGCCAGGGCAGGGGCTGGGCTACCAGCTCTGTCCAGCCTGGGTCCTGATCCGAGGACCCCCTGTTAAGGGCAGGCCTGCCGCTGCCTGCCCCGTGAGTACTTGTCCACACTGTGCGCTGGCTGTGCTAGTTCTCCCCGCATCTCCAGATGTGCCCAGACAGGCCCCGGCAGCTGCGGGCAGAGGTGTGTCACTCAGTGTGCACCACCCTGCAGCCCAGCTTTCATCTCAGTGCTGCCTAGCAGACCCCAGGGAACACGATTCCCTGTGGGTGGGGCTAGTGGAGCCCGGGTCTCAGCCCACTCTACTGATGGTGAGTCAGGTGTTGTTAGCCAGGTGCACTAAGGGCAGGGCTCAGGGCCCTGGCCTGCCCCAGCTTTCCAGAAGGGTCCAGGGAGCCCTACAAGTTGTGGGAAGGGGACCTGCTAGAGGGCAAGTAACAGTGGCACAACCTTCCTGGCCCTGTGTCCAGTTTTGATTAAGGTGGGAGTGCGTCTTCTGGGCTGGCTACTGTCCTGCCTGTGTGCTCAGCTCCCCCAACCTGTGTGTGTGGTCAGCATCGTGCTCCAAGAAGGGGGTCCTGGTGGCAGCTCTGTAGGAAGCCCTGGCCCACTGAGTTAAGGGTCCTGTGCCAGCAGCTTGAATGGAGCCCATTTGCATGTAGGGGCTGCTCTGTGCCACTTACTCTCAGACCCCAGGGCTCTGCATCTCCATAGGGCCTCGTCTCCAAGGGGCAGTAAGGTTGGGGTTGGGGTTGAGCTGTGATTCCCACCCACCTGCCTCACAGCTCCGCCCCAGCAGGGCATGTGGTGGAGACCAGAATGACTGCTGCAGAGGGTACAGCTTGCTGGGAGGGCTGGGGGTGGATGGCAGAGTCCTAGCCCCATCTAGCTGCCCCTTGTGGCCGCAGCCCTGTGCAGTTTGTCTGACCCAGCTCTACAGGTTTCAGGGAGAGTGACCCAGTCTGGACCTGGGCTGCAGAGCTCGTGGTTCTGGCTGGCAGAGGCAGCTGCATTATTTGGGTGTGGCCCTGAGGCCATGGATGGCAAAGGCAAAAGGCCAGAACTGGACATTGCTGGGCTGGACAGACACAAGGGCTGCCCTGCAGGCTGGGTGGTCCCTGATGTGCTGGCCTTGGGAGCTGTCCAGGCAGCCACCGCTCACCCCAGTGACATATTCCTGTGGGCCATGGAGTAGGGTGCTGTACCAGTAGCACCCTTCTCTTTCTGGGGCCCCCTCCTCTTCCCAGTGCACAGATGGCACGAAGGTGCAGAGGATTTTCGTGCCTGTCCTTTCCTGAGGTGGGCTATGCTTGACTTGGGAGAGCTGGTGGCTCTGCCGGCTGCCAGGGGACAGGGCTACTGAGCCTGTGAGGAGGAGGACCTCCTCCTCCATACCACCCATCCCTCATGGCCTGGCCCAGCTGCTCATGGCTCAGATGTGAGCCAGGCTTCACAGCCCCTGGAGACAGATGCCTGCTGCTGAGCCAGGTGCACAAAGCTGGGTTTCTGCCTTGTTGGTGGAGAGAGAGCCGGCTGACCCAGAAGGCCCAGCATGGTGAGCAGCCAGAGATGGGCTGTCTTGCAGTGCTGTGTGTGCCAAGGATTCCAGCTGGTGCCCACCTGTCTCCAGGGGGGCCAGGGTCTAGCTATCAGGGCTACAGGTCAGCTGGAGTGTGGATCAGGTTGTCTGGGCCAGTGGCTTGGCCTGGGCCATGTGGTTGTGTGCGGGGGATGAGTGTCCACACAGGTGGGATGCGTGCGTGGGGCTCCCACCTCAAAGTGTGCCCAGTGCAGGGCTCCCTGTAGACCACAACCTGTCCTGTGCTGTCTGCTGTTCTGTGACTTTTCCTCCTCATGGAAACCAGCCTGGTGTGTGAGGCTGTAGGAAGGGGCAGGAGGACACAGGGAGCTCTGAGGCTTGGGCTCTCTGCTGGCTCAGACTGTGTGCCCCGCCCCCGCCCCTGCCTGTTCCTGTGCCTTGTGCACAGTGCCTGGTGCTGCTGAGCTCTCTCTTCCCAGAAAGCCTGCCGGACAGTCTTGCTCATATGTCCTGCTTTGGCTCCGCACACTCAGGGCCTCCGCCGTTTCCGTGGAGGCTGAACGTCTGCAGGCAGCAGCATTTGACGTGCACAGGGTGCTTTGAAGCTCCCGCCTCAGCCTCTCGCTGAGGAGCTGGAGGAGGCCCCAGTAGAGCATGCTCTGTGGGCTTTGCCAGGAAGCCCAGCACCTTTTTAGATCCAGCCTGCTGGGTGAGGAGACAGAGGCGGTTCTTGGATGAGGAAGGACACAAGGACTCTGCCCCAGGGCCAGGGATTTAGCTCAGTGGTACTGTGCCTACCTTGCTAGCACAAGGACCCGAGTTTGATCCCTGGTACGATAAAAGGAAAAAGGATTCTCCCCTGGCTGCTGGGGAAAATGACCCAGCAGCAGCTGCTCAGGGTCCTTGAGGCTGGAGGTGGATGGATATGTTCTACAGAGAGGGACCCTCATGGACAGGGCAGGGCCCAGGGCTAAGGCCTCTTTGCGCTCCTCTGGGAAGGATGAGGTGGGAGCCACTGCTGGCCAAGGGGCCCAGGTGCTGACATCACCGGAGGTGAGGCTGCGTTTTGGGGTCGTTTGGGGGCTGGTGAATAAGGCTGGGGAAAGGTTGAGGAGGTGGGAGCTATGGGGAATGGGGGCCCAGAGGGCACTGCCCCAGCCTTGGAGGAGGTAGGCAGGCCATGTGTAGGGTTAGTTTGCTGCCTGGGGCCTGCTCACTCACCCAGGCCCTCTCCTCACAGCTACAGCTTCAGCCTTGGGAGCAGAGGAAGCAGCCGGGTGGGCAGGTGCTGCCCAGCACCAGGCTGTGCCCATCTGTGCTGCAGCACTGGCCCGCTTCCCACTGTCCCTTTCCTGCCCCAACCCCATGCCCCCACACATACAGACACACATTGCCCTTCGTACACACATGACACATATACCTACACAATGCACACACACGACACACAGCACATGTACATGTGCAAACATTTCCATCATCTGTGGCCCGAACCCAATCGCAGTCACTCAGACCCTCTGAGCTCTGCCCCAGCCCCCCTTGGCCTACTCCAAGCAGCACCCACTCTCTGAAAGCTCCTCCTGCCGTGACCCCCTGGCTCTCTTTTGTAAAGTGCTTGGTGATTTGGCTGGGTGTATTTTCCATGCTGGTTACTGCTCAAGCCCCGCCAGCAGTGTCACACTGATCTGTGGCCCCCCATCAGAACCCTGAGGATGCTCGGGGGAGATTGGTGGCTGTGGGAAAGCATGAGTGAATGGATGAATGAGCTGGCAGCCTGGCAGCTGGTGCTGGCTGCTGTGTCCAGGCGCCAGCTGGCTTATAACAGGGGCTTAAGGCTTGGTGTGGCAAAGACAGGGCAGGACCCACATCCTTGGCAGCAGCCCCATGGGTCCCAAGGTGACTGGAGGCATCAGAGGGTCTCTGCCAGGAGCACCTCCCATCTTCTGCCAGCTTCCTCTGGCAAGTAAGCTCTGATGGCTTCTCCATGCCATCCTGCCCCATTAGGCTTGGGTGTCCTAGCCCCCTGCCCTGAGCCCAGCGTGGCCCTGGCCTTGTCCATGCCTCCTCCCTACTTACCTTAGGTGGGCACCACATGGATTGAGCACAGTGATGGCTGCCAACACAGCACTGCAGATGTGTTCTCCTCCCAGAGTGAGAGGCCACCCTGCCACTTGCCCATGGCCTCCACTGCTATGAGCCAGGGGCAGCTGTCTCTTGTCCTATGGGCAGCTTCCCTCCCAACTGGTTCTTCTGTCTTACTCATAGCCCTGGGTTGCCCCACAGAGGGACCCAGAGTGGCCTGAGTGGGGACAGGCCCTGCTCAGGGTGGCTCCAGAGGGCCCTGGCCTGCTGCCGGCACCAGGGTGTCAGCACTGTGCCCCACCGAGGAAAGCACCCTGGGAACCCTGAGCCAGGATCATCTCCCTCCTTATGTCTCATTTCCTAGCAAGCAGCCACCTGCAGTCCTCTAAGAGAGCTCCCACCTGTTTCCTCTGGTGCCCTCAGACACCGCCAAGTGTCTGGGGTCTTAGGGTGCTGGAGTGGCCTGGCCTCTGGGCTAGACCAGGTGACACCCTGCCCCCACACCCCCAGGACAGGTCAGCCCGGCCTCCCTCCCTGTGCTGTGTGGGAGGCTCATGCCAGTGGGGACAGAGCCGATCCTGCACGCTGTCTTGGGTTCTGATTGAGAACGGGACGTCTTAAGACCAGATGCCGGTGCAGAATGGAGCACACACTTTCTAAATTTAGCTAGTTGCGATTGCACATTTACCCAATTAGACTCATCGATTCCATGCGCAAGCTGGCTCTCCCTGCGGCTCTCGCTGCGCTTCTTGCTGCTGCCCTTCCTGTGTGTGGCCACAGCGGGAACTGAGGGTGCACGAAGGTCTCTGCCTGGCCCTGTCCTGAGCCATCTGTCACGCCTGAGCTAGGTTCACCCCCAGCTGAGAGCGGTTCACAGTGCACAGGCAGGGCTGGGTCCCACCAGACTCTTTTCTACCAGGGAGAGATAAACCCTGAGGGTCCCAGGCACCAGGCCTGTCCCTGGCACTTGGACAGCAGTGGGCACATTGCTCCCTGCATGCAGGGACTCACTATCTTGGTGGCGTGGCAGATTCAAAACGAGGTTATGGGTCAAGGCTATGTCCTGCAACATTGAGGAGAGACTTCCTGGAGGAGGTGCTGTGTGCTACACTGTGGCAACTGGGCTGAGACAGGGTCATGCGGAGGAGTTGCCTATGCAGTGTCTGAGATGGGCACACCCTGGGGAAAACAGCGGGGCTGTTCAGGGCTTGGGCACAGGCTAGGTGTTTGGTCCAGCAGCGTGTCCTGCGAGGCCAGGAGGCCTGGTGGGGCTGAGGGTGAGGTCTGGGTAGCGCTGGCTCTGACCAGGGTCCTGGTGTCTCTGTTCTGTGATTCTCCTCCCTCCTAGCAGAACTGGTATGCAGTGGAGGGAGTTGGAGGGTACTGCTCACTGTCAGGACCTGGGAGGTAGACAGGGCAGGCCTTCCCCACCCTATCTGCACTCAGTCCAGGGCGGGGGTCTCTGAGCCTGGGGTGGTCGCTCAGGGCTGTCACTCTGGAAAAGCCTTTGGAGGGACTGGGGACAGGCAGAATGCAGAAGGCTGTCCCAGTGCCTCTGGCCATGGCCCTGGGTGTTATCTCAGGAACCAAGAAGCAGCACTGGCACTGACTCTCACTGGCTTCCAAGCAGGACCCACATTTTCTGGCCTGTGCTTGGCCCCTGCCAGCCCAGGGGATAAACGAGGATGGTCTGGAGCATTAAGGTGGGCAGGAGGCTGGGCTTTGTCCCTGCAGTCACACCTCATGGGGTCCTTGGTCAGCTCCTCCAGGGGTGAGGGGGCAGCTCTGCTCTGGTGCTGGTCGAGGGTGGGCAGAGAAGTGTGGGAGGCAGCGTTCTGGGAGAGGACCTGTATACCCTATGTGCATGCTGAGCCAGAGCGCCCCCTTATGCTTCGGTGCAAACAAATAGCCAAAGCCATTCATGCAGGGCTCCCACAGTGGCCGTGATCCAGACTCTGCTGCAGGCTTGTGGCCACAGTGGGACGCCTTATGCTACCTATACTGTCAGGGCTGCCAGGGCCCTCGCTTTACCAGATGCTGTGCCCCAGGGTGTGCTGGCACAGAGTTTCAGTGACTTACAGAGTCTGGCTGGACAGTGGCTAGAGAGCCTGGAAAGCAGAAAGCCTGGGCATACATGGACCCCAAGTGTGCATGAAAGATCCTTGGGAGTCAGCATGGTGAGCTGCCCACTGGGGCTCCGGGGTGGTCAAGAACCTGGAAAGATTATGCACATCTCAGTCTATGGCCAGGGAAACTGAGGCCTGGAGAGAGGAGGCTAACACTACTCATGCATCTTTGAACATGAGCCTCTGTCCTCTGAAGTCACTAGGCCAGTGCCAGAGAATGCCAGGGTCACTGGCTTTACTACCCCTCCCTTACGGACTTCCTCCTCCTGGCCTCCTGCCCGACCTAGGAATCTGTTCCTAATCTGATGCCATTGGGCCTTGTCCCAGACTCAGCCTTTCCTCCTTTGCCAGGCCAGGGTCTCAGGTCTGGCCAGAGTACCCCTGTCCACCCTGGACAGTGGCATCCAGGGGCCCCACATGAGTTCACAGCATGGTGTGGGTGACCCTCCAGCAGGCTGGGCCCTCTCTGTGCTATAGCGGTCTGAGTGGGGCTCAACTCTGCAGCTAGAACAGGCCCGGGAGAGGTCAAGCCTCTCACCTCTCTCCATCAGCCTGCTGCCAGTGTGTGTAGGGGGGTGCCCTGGGAGGGAGCCCAGGACCCTCGCTGAAGCCTGGGGTGCATGAATGGCTGGGGCCCTGGAAATGGGCTGCTGGCAGATATGCAACTAGTGGCTCCCACCCTGGTCCCTTCTCCAGGGGAAGCAGTTTCTAAGACACCAGCTCCAAGTCCCCCTGCCAGGAATCGGATCAAGGAGGGTTCCGTGGTGAGCCAGGATGGCTCTGGCCCTCACAGGAACCCTCGTGGTCAGTCAACCGGGCTCTAGTCCCAGGGCTGCCGAAGCTCTGCAGGTGCCCCACACAGCCGGCGGAGGAGGGGCGCTGACCCTGCCTTTCCCCACCTGGGTGGGGGATGGGATGCGTTGAGCCCTCGGCCCCGCCCCTCCGCTCTGTCCGGCCAGCTTTGGGGGGCGGGGAGGCGACGCGTCTTTGCGGGAAGGGAAAGTACTTGGGCTGCGGCGGCGCAGGGCGGGCAGGGGGTGTGGTGCGGAGCGCGAGTGACAGCGCGCTCCTTTCGGCTGCTCCTCCGCGGGGCGCAGTGTCACCGTGTCACCGAGCGCGCCCAGCTTCGCGCCCTGGAGGGAGCGGGATGCCCCCCGCACCCATGACCCAGCCCGGCCGCTGACCACCTCGCCGCTGCTGAGACAATGGACGCGGGAGCCGCCCCGCGGGGACACAGTAGGTGCCGCAGCTGGGGGACAGGGACACGGGGTGGGGGGCTTGGGAAGCCAAGGGACACCAGGGCACTGTCGGGTGAGGGGTGGGGCTGAACGCGGTGGGGGCCGGGATGCAGCAGCCAAGGCGGGCTCAGTGCAGGGAGGAAGGGGCAGCCTTGAAACTTTGCACGCTATAGGGTGGGTGTCCTGGGCCAGGGTCCTGGCAGCTGGACGGTGAGTGGCTTGGCCATGTGGCCTGGGAAGCTCTGGGTCCCGCCTGCAAGCCCTCACCTGCAGCCTAGGTGGATAGACCACCAGCATTGGCCGGGAGGGAGCAGGTGGGGAGAGGAAGCCTCAGGTGTCCTTAGGGGACTGTGGGCAGTGCGGGGGTGGGGGACAGCACATAGTGGGCCCCATCTCTACTCCCTTGGCCGTTGAGGTAGGTGTGGTGACCACAACTCCCCACTGAAGCTGGCTTTTGTCCATTGAGCAGGGCCCTGGTTTGTGCCTTCTCCTTCCGTAGTGCCCCGGCTCCTGAGGTGACTGGGCCAAAGTGCCAGTCTGTCGCAGGGAGCCCACTGGTGTCCTGCCAGGCTCCTGGAACTGAGGCCCAGTTGGAGATCTGCAGCTGCAGAGGGGACTTCAGGCACCACAGGCGGGGTGCAGGTCAGAGGTCAGAGGTCAGAGGTCACCATCACACCTCCTAGCAGCTTTCTGTTTCCCTCTGGGGCTCTGATCTCACACCCTTAGTCATGTTCCCTCTATAAACACAGCCAAGTGTTCTGAAGGCTCCAGTCAGATGGGGAAACAGGCTCAAGGGAGACAGGTCAGCCCTGGGCTGACCTACCCCAAGGCCCTGTTGCCAGCACCTGCCCTGTGTGGCAGGAGAGCTGACCCTTCATGGTCATCACCATGGAACCCTCCGTGGCTCGGGCTCTGTCCTCAGGAAGCCGTGGCAGCAAGAGGAGAGGCTGGAGCTGGCCTGAGTGTTGGTGCAGGACTTGGTGGGCAGGTCTGTGGGGCTGCCAGGATATTGATCTGGGGTCTTGGTGTCAGGACCCCTGTCCACCTTGGGATACAGTGAACACAAGCTGGGGCTAGGGTGCCATCCAGCCCTGGTAGAACTGGCATGATGTCACTGGGGACAGCTAAAGAATGCCCAGAGTAGGTTGGGCAGTGGCTTCTCCTATAAGCAACTAGATGGACCCCCACCCCAGCAGAGCTCTGGGCCAGTTCTGTAGGCCTGGGGTCCTCCTGCAGGTCTGGGTAGGGCCAGAGACTCTGGCAGGCCCTCCTGGGGGGTGTGGGGTTGGCCCAAGCCTCGGAGGCTCCCGCCCTCCTAGGAGCTCAGATTACATAATCCCCCACCCCACACATAGTTGCTGTAAGCGGCAGCAGCCAGGTTTGACAATACAAGTTGTAATTGGATTTTAATTTTTAATGTCTGCAGTAGATGAAGAGCTACGGGCCAATTTGTATACACTCTGTTAACTCTACGCCCGCTAGGACTACTTCATTTGCTGCTAACTTTCGCACCCAGCCTATCGCCTGCTCCATGGAAGGGTGTGAGCCTGGCCTGGAGCCTGTGCCAGGGATCTGCAGGCTGCTTGCCACCTGCTCCAGTGAAGGGGATGCTGCCTGGGCAGGAGGGATGGGCAGAGAGTTCTCTCTTGCTGCCCAGCCAGCCTTCCTATCCTTGCCCCGCTCCACATCCACTGCCACCCCAAGCCTGTATGCTGTGGGGTCTGGCTTCCCCTGGTTGCTGAGGTGGCTGCCAAGGGCCCAGGCATCAGCATACTCACTACAGACCCAGCTCCCTGGCACCTGCTGCTCTTGGATCACAGACCTGGCCAGGACTTTTGACCCCAAGGCGATGGGGTACAGGTCACCAAGTTCTCTGGGGTGCCACTTGCCGTTGGCACCACTTGCTGCTTGTCCAGTGAGCCAGAGCTGGGGGCTGGAGCCAGGACTCTGCAGATGGTGTCCAGTGCTGGGGTGCAGAGGCCCTGGAGGCCTCCCACCTGCAGTCAGACCAGGTGTTGTTCAGAAGAAGGACCTCAGGCCAGGAGGTCCCTCCCTCCACCCCAGTCAGAGGGGTCCCAGGCGAGGCAGCTCGTCAGCAACCGCCCTCTGGATTATTCTTAGGTCTGTTGTATAACAGGCAGCATCGGAGGCAGAGGGAGGAAGGGCTCCTAGAGACGTCTCCAGCGGCAGCCGCTAGCCAGCCAGGAGTCAGCTTTTGTCCTTCCCATTCGCCCAACACCAGGGGACAAAGGAGGCTTCTTGGCCACCCAGGCCAGCATGAGTAGGCCAGCCCGGGCTGTGGAGAGGGCCAGGCTGGGGCAGCAGGGCCTAGCCCCTTCACCTGATAGGGCTTTCTGAGGTGAGGCTGAGCCTGGTTGGGCACTCCCTCAGCCTCTGGCCCCTGCCTGCCCATGTGTGTGTGTGCACATGTGTATGGATCTGTGTGCATATGTATGTATGTGTGTGCATGTGCCCACCTCCCTGGCCAGATTAGAGCAGCCTGCCTGCTCTGGCCTGGGGAAGGCAGAGGGTGCCACCTTGGTCCTGAGCTGTACCCACCAGGGCCTCTTCCTGCCTTCCTTTCCCACCCCCTTGTTTTCCCAGCAGCCTTTGAGTGTTGATTCGGGGTCTCTACCCCCACAGATCCAAGCAGGCTCCTCACACCTGTTTTCTGAGCTCCTGGAATGTATCAGACCCCTGTGGTGGGTGGTGCTGGGGGGAGCCAGGCTTGATGGCAAACAAGAGGGAGCTGGGAACCCTGGGGCTGAGGAGTCTTCTGGGCTGGTATCTCCTCCTGCCAGTACATGTGTCTGCACCCCGCTGGTCTGCCTGGATGCCATAGCACCATTCCTTGTCTCTTTCCCGCACTGGACCTGAGGAGCCAAGTGTGTCCCCTGACACATGTGCACACTGCCCTACTCCCCAAATGGGCGCCAAGACAGCCTGGGGAGGGGCAGGCAGGCTGGCATCCACAGGGCTCCCATATTCCCTCCTGAAACTGCTGTATCCAGCTGGGCCCCTCGGTGCTGGCTGGTGGGGTTTGGCAGGTGGGTGGTGAGGGCGCAAGGAGACCCAAGGAGGGCCTGGGAGGAGCCCATGCCGGGCCCTGTGGCTCCAGCCTGCTGACTGAGGCCCAGCTCCTGATCTGTGATTGTGACTGAGCTGCTGCCCAGAGAGAGACCAGAAGCCCAGGGAGATCAGAACAGCACTGGGTGGGTCACCAATGTGTCCCTTCTCTGCATCTGGGGAGCCCTTGGGAGGCCTTGCTCCATACCAGATCCCCAAGCTGAGCCCATGCCTGGGGTGGACCCAGCCTGGACCTGGGTAGGGCTGGGTCCAGACACCCCTCCAGGGTGGGCAGCTGCTCTGTTGTGGACAGCTCCCAAGATCCGAGGGCTGCAGAGGTGCCTCTGACAAAATGTGCTCTGGGCACGGGGCTTTGGGGCCCCCACAGCAGGCTCATTCTGGGTTCAGGGTTCCCCATAGTGACTTTGATGGCCTCTTGTTTCAGAATCCTTAATGACCTCTGCGTAGACATTTTTTCCTAATCAGGTCATGTTTGTAGCTTCCAGCAATATGGCTATACCTTAGGGACATCCAGCCCCTCCAGGGCCCCACTGTCCACACTATCTGCTCCCCGGCCTGGGCTGGGGGGAGGTAGAGGCAGGACCAGTATGTGCCTCATCTCCACAGGCTGGGGATGTGCTGGGGGCATACTGGTAGGGTGAGCAGAGCACCCCAGCTGCAAGGGGAGCCCCTGACTGGTTGCTTCCTGGATTCCTGCCATCCTGGTCTCTGCCTGGGTCCTGCACAATCTCCATGGGCCAGGGGAGGTGTGGAGGCTCTGGGGCCTCCCAAGAGCCCTCTCTTCAGGCTGCTGGATGTTGGCTGTGGTGCAGTGTGTGGGGTGAGCAGCTGCCCTCAACACCGTGCTTTGAATGGCTCTGACAGCCCCCCGGGCTCTGCGGCTCTTCTGACGAGGCTCACACAGACCGGACTCCTCTGGGACTCCTGGCCCAGCTCTACCCATTCTGTAGCCACTTTGCATATTATCTCCAGGCAAGGAGAAGGCAGATTGAGCCTTCAGCCCTGCCAGGAGCCAGGCTACTCCTGTAGAGATGTGTGTGCTAGACAGGCCCACGGACTCTGCTGAGGGTATGCAGGTCTCAGGTGAGGTAGGACAGGGATTGGGTCTGCACTTGGGGTTCTGGGGCAGACCTAACCAGTCCTGCTCCTGATACTTCTCAACTTTGATGTAGAAATAGGAGACTATCCCTGAACGGGGGCTGCCTCAGTTTCCCCAAGCTTCCCCTTGGAGCCCTCCCTTTTCAGTAAATGGGTGAGCAAGGGCATGGCTCTACACAGAGCCTCAGTGCAAGGGGCTCCCAGGACATCTTGGGGAGCTGTGGCCCCTGGCCCACACAGCCCTATCCTTAAGGCCCAGTAGACACAGGCTGGCCACGCAGGGGTGGCTGTGCCCATGGCTGACACCTTCGTGGGGCACAGCTTCAAGGTGACAGGTGCCTGAGAGCCCCTGCTTGCAGGAATTCAGTCCTTGTCCAAAGAAAGCTCTGAGAGTTCTTTGGGAACTTTACTTTCTCAAGGGCTTCTGATTGCTGGCCCAGCCTGAAGCTGTGTAGGGCCTTCTGTAATGCTTCTTGGCCTTCAGTAACAGGAGAAGAGCCAACAGGTAACTGGGCTGGCCCGGCAACTCCTGACCCACTCCCTGGACCTCTAGACCTGGTGCTTCAGAGGCCCAATGCCCATCACTCCCTGGGCTCTGGGTTCTTGGGGAGATTCTTGTGGTGCAGATCCTCAGTTTTCCCAGCTGTCTTCGGGGGATGGAGAAGGTGAGGAACCTGCCGGGTGGGAGGGCTGGCTTCTGGATCCTGAGAAGAGCCTCTGACCCACAGTTTGGCCACACTGTCTGCCCCCAGGAAACAGGACTTTGGGTACATTTTAGTGCAGAGCCCAGGGCAGAGGGTGCAGGCAGCCTGCCACATGCCAGAGGTAGGCTCTGGTCAGCTGTGCATTGCCAAGGGGCCCAGATGCCAAATCAGAACCCATTGTGTCCCAGTGGAGTGGCCCATACCCACAACACCCTTGGAGACACAGCCAGGTGCCAGGTGAGAAACCGTGGCTGAGAATGTGGTTGATGAAATGTGGCTAATGGATCTCAGGGCTGTGCAGGTAGTGCAAGCCTCAGGCCCCAGTTACTCCTGTGGTGGATTCAGTGGCTCTGCAGGCTCAGGGTCCTCCACCCCACCTCCAGCCCTGGGACATGGCCCTAGGGCCAGTGCCATGGATCAGGCAGCCTTCTGAAGGTTGTGATGTGGGTGTGGCATGGACCCTTCCTAGAGAACTGCAGATGGCCTCAGTCCCCTGAGTACCATCGCCCTGGACTGAAACATGCTTTTGGGCTGTGTGGCAGCTGCAAGGGACAGGCGGTTATTCAGGCCCTAACTGCAAGGCAGGCTATGTGCTCCACATGTTGGTACAGAAGTGTGTGTTGGCACAGACACTATGTCCAAGGATCTTTGTCATCCTTCAGAAATGCCAACCCTGGAAGGCAGGGCTGTCCCATCACAAGCTGATGGCTGAGGCTGAGCAGCACGTTTTGTACAGGCACTGAGCCTGGTGGCCCTCCAGCTCCCCTGGCCTCCATCCAGATCATGTTGCAAGGGTGCTTGTGGCTTGGGGTGGATCTGGACTGAGGGTACCTGGCCCTCAGGGAGCAAAGCGGAACTTCTCAAGGAGCTGCTGCCTGGGCCCCTACCTGGGCCGGCCTGGTAGGGGAGCTGCCCTGCGGAAGTACCACATCTCAGCTCAAAGACAGCAGCTGCCAGCCTGCGGTGAACCCTATGGAGAGCGGGCTGTTGTGGCAGGAACTGGAGCCCTTGATCCTGCCCCCACCTTCTCTATCCTACTTGCCAGTCTCCCTGTGCCCAGTCTGTCTTGTCTTTGCAGTGGCCACCAAGAGTGGCAGGAGGCTGCGGTGGGGCCCTTGTGGGCCATCACCCCACCTGAGCTGCCCAAGGCACAGCAGGTAGGCCCCAGGCTGCTTAAATAATTCACGGGGACAGGAGGTGGCTGGCTGGGCTGCTCGATCGGATTGTGGTGGGGCCAAGACTTCTGTCCTGGGAGCTTGGCCCTGACCAGGCCTAGCCCTTCCATTTTGAAGTAGGAAAGGCTGATGTCTGTCAACAGTGCCCTCAGCTGCTCCCGGGTCTCGTATACAGCAGGTGCACAATACAAGTAGCTCTTGGCTGAGTTCAGCTGTCTGAGCCATGCTGTTCAAAGGCAGCATGGGGAGGGCATCCTGCTGCCACTTTGTCCCACCCCTGTCAGTTCCATGGTGGGGGCACCTGTAAAGGGTCTTCGTGCTGTTTACCTCTGCCCTGCCTACCAGCAAGTAACAGGGCACAGCTCCAGGCTGGCACCTGTCCCCATGCAACCCCATTTGGTGGCAACCCAGGAGATGAAGAGCCCCTGATGCATCTATTTCTGGTTGGTTCTGTCATGGTCCCATTTTAAAGATGAGAAAGTTGAGGCGGGTGGTGGAGAATGACTTGCAGTGTCTCTGGGATGGTAGAGGAAGTGAGCCCATGCCCTATGAAGCTAAGCAAGGGTATTTATGCACATGCCAGGTGCTCACGCACACTTGGCCCTCCTCAGGAGTAGGACACCCTCAGGTCCAGATATCTGGGGCTGATCAGGCACCCGGGTGGCCCTGCAACCCACTGCAGCTAGCCTCTTCCCAACCAGGTGCAAGGGTTGCCCTCCAGACGACCCCGTGTCCCCAGCCTCACCCCTGCATACCTGTTGAGCAGCATGTGGGTGGCTGTGTGTACCGTTTGTGTGCTTCTGTGCCTGTTTGTGTGTTTGTCTTTTTAAAGCGCCTTGCAGCTGTGTTTGAGTCAGTCCCGTGCTCCACGAGGAGTCGTGTGAGCAGCAGGGACTTTGTGTGTTATTTTGGGCTTGGCATTATTGGGGATGATTATGTTCTGTATTCGTAAGGGAACAGCGTCACCCAGGATGAGCAGGCTGAGGCTGGGGGCTTGTGTGATTTCAGAAGTGGGACCTGGATGGAATGTGACCTGCCTGAGTCCCTCTGGCCTCCCTGGGGTCAGCATCCCAGACCACCAGAACTGGGTTTTATGCAAGTTGGGCTCCTTCCCTGAGTCCCAGAAACCCTCTTTGGGGCCTTTCTCTGATTTGGGGCTATCCTGACTGCTCCTCAGAGGATAGGAGTGGGCTGGGGATGGGGCCTGGCCCTCTCAGGGACCCCCAGACCCCCAGAAGGCAGAAGCTCCACCCACCCAGTGAGTACAGGTCTGTGGTCGCAGGGCCTCTGTGGCTGTACCCGTCTGGCTCCCTCAGGGCCTGGGGTTGGGCTCGTGCTTTCACAGGAAGTCTATCTCTGCTGGTTCCAACCTGAGCTCTCTACCCTGCATGCAAGGAGACCTAAATTGCTCCCGTGCTCAGCTGTGCCTTAAAAAGCGGGAGGCATGAGTCAGCCATCACTGCTGCCTCTGCCCTTGAGGGCACCTGAGCCAGGATGGGACCTCCACAGCATCCCGAGACTGTGGGCCCTGTGGCAGGAGCAGTGCAGGGAGGGCCAGAGCCAGGTGCAGACTTGAACTCCACAGCCCCACCATGGCTGGGACCTCAGCTGACCTCCTTGGAGCCTGATTTCCCTGCTGGAAGGTGGAGAGCTGGCCCTTGTTCTGGCCTTGGTTGGCCCCAGGCTCCTAGAGTGCTAAAACTCTCCCTCCCTCACCCCTCCTGGGCTGCAGTGGGCTGTGCTTGGGCAGGAAGGGACCCCAGGACTTGTGTGGAGCCTCCAGCTCTCTGAGGGGTGCTGTGCTGCTTCCTGGGCCTTCATCTAGGTCTTTCTGTCCAGACTGGACCCTACTTCTCACCTGTTTCTTAAAGGCCTAAAGTGTCCTGGGCCCAGCCAACCAGGTTCAGGTGTTCTGGTGAGACTGCAGGGCCCTCAGATCCTGCCATGGTGCTCGGCTCCTGTTAGGTGGCCTGGGTCTAAGGCAGCCTGGGATTTGGGGCTTGGGGAGCTGTTTGGACTGGCCAGCGGCTGGTGGCCTTACCCCATGGGGCAGGAGCAAGGCCTAGTCTAAGTGATCCCCACCCCTGGCCCTACCTGCTGGGGCTCTTGCTGTGCCTTCATTTTCGGGGCTGCAGACTGCGATGGCCAGGTGGTGAGGCCCACAGTGGCCAGGGCTGGCCCTCTGCTTCAGTTCCTTCCCTCAGCTCCTGCAGGCTGTGCAGCATCCCCTGACCTGATGCCCCTCGGCTCTGAGATGCCTGTGATGGGAAAGGGAAAGGGTGCCACCCCCTTCGAGAGGCACAGCTCATCGGAGAGACCCAGGGCCAGACAGGGAGGACCCTGAGGGCTGCAGGCCTCAGACAGGACATCTGCTACGGGGAGTGACACAGCCCAAAAGCTTAGTGGTGGTCCCCTCCCCTGTCACAGCCATGCTCACTCCCACCACCATGGGGCAACAGGGAGTCTGTTTCGGTGGGGCCCCCACTTCCATGTGAACACCCCCAGTGACTCACCTCTTTGCTTTCCTTTTCTGTTCTGCCCTAAAGATAAAATAAACACTTGCCTGTGTAGCACTGTGTGACTGTGGGCCCATACCATCTGCAGGTGGCCCCGGGCTGGAGGCAGAGGGCAGGGAGCAGAGCTGGTGCCAATGGCAGACAACTGAGTTCATAGCTCTGGACTATGGGGTGAGTCTCCATGAGGCAGGCAGGGTGACCTGTCTTACACAGGTCCATCCTGGGGAGCTCTGACAGCAAGTAGAAATGACCAGCTGAGCCAGGACCCTCAGAAGTGCCAGGCTGCCCATGGCCCCAGGGGGTTCCCCATCACTGCCAGGTGCTGGTGAGTGCTGGCCCCATGATGGTGAGAGCTAAGAGGGCTCTCTGCTGCCCAGAGACCCTTCAGACTCCTTATGTGGGACATAGGCCATGCTCAGGTTGTCTAGCTGCTGGGCGTCTGGGGCAGGGTTGGTGGGTGAGTCTGGATACAGGGGAAGAACCAGGACCTCCAGATGTGCTGGAGGCCCAAGGATTGCAGGCCGGGCAGTCCCAGTGGAGAGAGCAATATTGAGCAAGCTGCTCAGAGCAACTGCTGCACTCAAAAGCTGCTGTCCTGAGGGCTGCATCAGCAGATGGGGCACACCTTTCCTGGGCCCTGACCCAGGTTGGACTGTGGGTGGGTGCCCGACACGAAAAGGCAGGAGCTGTGACAGCTGCAGTAACACATATCTCCCAGACTCCCTAGGCTCCTCAGCTGTGTGCTCACACCCTTTCTGAGTGCAGTGCTCACACCTCTCTGAGTGCAGTGCTCACACTTCCCTGAGATCTGTGCTCACACCCTCACTGAATGCAGTGCTCACACCTCCCTGAGTCCAGTGCTCACACCTCCCTGAGATCTAGGCTCACACCTTCCCTGAATGCAGTGCTCATACCTCCCTGAGATCTGTGCTCACACCTCCCTGAGATCTGCGCTTACACCCTCCCTCAGTGCAGTGCTCACACCCTCCCAGAGATATTCACCCTGTATTGCAGCTGACCATAACTTTCTTAAGACCATGTACATTGGTAGGCAGCTTCCCTTTGCCCTCTCTTGGAGGAGTTCTATGTGTGTCTCCTGGAGAAAATGATGGTGGGGTAGGTGCCACCAGGACAGTGCCCTGTGCCCAAGGGTTCACCTGCCCAGACACTTGTGTCTATTTTCATAAACATTACTCAGGAGGAAGTTGGAAGAACAGTCACTCAATGCATGGTGCTGGCCTGCCTTCCAGGGCAGGCCCTCCCATATCCATACCCACATGGGCACAGCCCCTGCTAAGACTCAGCTGCCAGGGCTGGTCTTACAGTTGTGTTTATTTGCTCTCAGCCTATGTTCCCAGGTCTCACTAGCTTTTAGTTTCTGCTCTTATTATGTGATGTCCTGTGGTGACTTTCTGGGTGGTATAGTGTGTGGCTTCCCAGAAGCCCAGGCAGCGGGTGTCTTAGGACACCTGGGTGCTCTAGGTGCCACTGAACCTCCAGCTCCTGGCAGCCTGGCCCCATGCATGAGGAGCCAGACCTGATCTCTATACCAGGCCATGGTGCCTGGGCGTGGCACAGCTGGGCCACTGGCCTGAATGGACCTTGTGTTTCCTGTGGTCAGCATGGCTGCTGCTGCCTCAAGATCCCACTGGGGCTAAAACCTAGACCTGCAGCTACCCACAGAAGCCACTATAGCTGTTGTTGGAGACCTGTGAGCACTGACTCAGGCTTTTAGATGGCTCTCATTCTACCAATGAACACAAATCTATGGTTTCTGAACATGCCATTGGGGCTTGAGAGACCTTTAGGAGTAACGGGATGGGGTTTGTGGCAGGCCCATGGCGGGCAACCTGGAGGGTCATTAGTGAGTGGCACTGGTGCCAGAGGACAAGGCCGCAGTGGTGCCTGGGTCCCCAGCAGAGTGGTCCAGTTGCTGCCCAGCCGCTTCCTGCAGGAACTTCCTCACCTCTGGCTCTGGGCGGGGCTTCAGTCTCCTTGCACTCCCACTGTCCATGGAAGTCTTTGCTTTCCTGGACTTTCTAGACATGGTCACCCTGGGCCCTGGCCAGAGCTGTGAGCTGGGATCCCAGTCTAGCAGTCTCCCAAGGAAGGCTGCTTTTACCTGCCCATTTCAGCCTTTCCAGCCCAGAGCCATGACTGACTTATAGCAGGTGGAAACTCTGGGCAGCTGAAAGATGGGGAACAGGCAGAAGGGACAGAGGAGCTGGGTGGTTCTGTTCCTGGGTGAGGCTATGGGGGCTAAAGGGTCCCCTAGGGCAGGGATACCTTTGTGTACATTGCCATATAGGGAACACATGCTCTGTTCTCAAAGACTTTCATGTCTTTAATCTGTCCGTATAGCCAAGAGGCTTCGAGAGGCAATGGGGGATGAGGACAATGCCCGGGTGCACGGTGCCATGGTGTCAGCTGGAGCGGGTGAAGAGTGTTGTCCTGGGGTCAGCCTGCTGCCTGGGGGCCGAGCTGGGGTCTCTGGGCAGCAGCAGGGCCCATGGTGCTGATCTGGGCAGAGGCTTCCTGTGACTGGCTGTGTGGCTGCAGCAGGTTTCTGAGCCTGTTGGAGTCCAGGGCCTCTGGGTGCAGGGTGACACTCCCCCATGGGGAGCTGTTAGAGCTGGACCCAGGTGTCAGGGTGGGCTGTGAGAGGCAGGGCTCCCCTCCTCCTCTTACTTCGGCAACCCCCATAGGGGCTCTAGCTATCTCAGAGTGACAGGGAAGGGGTGGCCTGTGGATGGCACGAGTGGCTATGGTGGCCTGGAGCCCTGCCCACCTGTCTTGCTGCCAGGGTGGCTGAGGCTTTTCATGGCTGCTGCATATGGGCACAGAATCTAGGTCAGGTGAGTTCAGGGAGGCAGGGCGGGCAGCACCAGCTCACTCTACTGCAGTGGCTGCCAAAGCCCAGGGCAGGACCCTGACCCACTGACCTAGGCTGGGACCCTCTGGCTGCACCTGAGCAAGGCTTTGAAGCCATTCCAGGGGCAGGCAGCTGGCGAGCGAGTGTGGGCCATGGTTGCAGCTGCTGTTGTCTGTGTGGGACTCTGCTCCAGGGTGACTGGGACCAGGACCTGGGGAAGTGGCTGCAACAATTCAGGTCCTGGGCCATGGCACTTCTGCACCTGCTGGTGCCCTCTTTAGGCTGTGGCTGCCACCCCCACCCTGAGCCATCACAGCCCCTGAGACTAGAGCTGGTTGCTCGTCCTGAAGCCCTAGTTGCCCCCTTGTACTGGTGACCCAGGTGTGCGGTAGGAACAGAGATGCTAGCCAGAAGGGCTCTGCCTGCCCTGCTGCCTCGGCCTCTGGGGGTCCTGCTTTCCAGCTGTTTTTGTCCTGTGCTCTTGTGTCTTCCGCCTGTCTGTCTTGGGAGTGAGCACCATTCTTTCTGGACCTGTCTGCTTACTCCATGGGGCTGGGCACTAGGAGCAGGGGTCATGCACGGAGTGGCAAGGACTTCAGGCCAGGATTGCAGGCCCTGTTCAGTCAGTTGGGACAGCTGGGCCCCTCTAGGCTGACCACTGTGGCTAGGTCAGCTCTTGTGGTCTGTGCTCCTCCTTTCCAAGCCGCATGCCCTTCAGAACCAACTTGTCACTTAGGTTTTTGAGGGCTGAGGCAGCAGAGGACTTTTTTCTGGGGGCCTTCAGAGGGGCATTGCCAGGGCAGGAGGCAGGGTGTGGAAGCCGAGGGTAAGAGGGCGTGATGGAATCTGGCCTGTGTCTGACTGCCTGCCAAGCCTACTGGAGCAGCTTCGTTTTCTGACGGAGGCTGTAAGGTTGACAGAACCCTTGAATCAGGCAGAAGCAACATCCCCTGGCTCCGCCGCTAAATATTGCATCTCACATCTCGGGTACAGCTGCTGGCTGGGTCTGTGTTGCTTCCCACAGTGCCCCACATTCGTGAGAAGTAATGACTATGTCCCGGCAAGGTTGACCTTTGTGCTCATGTTCTGGGGTGCAGGGCCAGTGTGACTCTTGGGGATCAGCTGGTTGGGAAGGTACCTTTGGGCACTGACTCTGCCTCTGCCTCTGCCTCTGCCTGACTGTAAGGTTCTAAGCAGGACTCTTCTGCCTCATTTTCCCTTTCTGGAAAGCACAGAGCTTGGAGTGGCAGCCTCTGGGTGCCTCCTAGTCAGGGAAGTCTAAGGCTGTGCTCGGCCCTAGTGCTGATGGGTGGCTGCGGGGCCCCTGCCTGCTGTGTGGTGCTGGACTTGGTGCAGCCATGTCTGTGTTCATGGCAGCAGGCCATTGGGAGCGTTTCCTTAGAGATTTATGTAGGACAAGTTGGGAATCCAAATCTGAGGTGCCTGCAAAGGATAGGAATGCAGATGGCCTGCTTCCCTGCTGGGTCTCCTGTCCCTAGGGGCTGTTGAGAAGTGGCCACAGGTTTCGACAGGCCTGAATAGTAGGCCAGTGTCTTGGGGACTCCCCAGTCATGGCTATCAAAAGGTATTTCCAGTAAGCTCCTGAGTACCTGCCTCTTTCTGGCCCTTCTTACTTTTCAAGGCTGCAGTAAGTGGTCAGGCCCCAAACTGCTGGTCCTTCCCAGCTTACAGATAGGGAAACTGAAGGCAGAGGGGCAATGAGTTTCCATGGTTACCTGGAGGAGTTCCCTTTTGGCCTGGCACCGCCCTGGGCTCCCATCTACAGCAACTTTCAAAGCTCCTCCTTTTGAGGACTTTCCTGGAAGGTGTCAGGCCACACCAGCCAGACACAAGCTTTGAAGGACTGCTGGGCTTGTGGGCTTGGTTGCCCAGTGTTTCCTGCTGGCCAGCAGAGGCTCTGGGGCCTTGAGCAAGGGCAGTAGCCCAGCTGGTTGAAGGGACCCCTGGTTCTGCCTGTGGGGTCCTGCCCTGTGGCCCCTGCCCCAAGTCTCCTGTTCTCTCTGGAGCTGTTCTTTGTCTGGCCAGGACCATGTGCTGGCCCCGTGTCTTCATCCAGGTCCTTCTTGGGGTCTTCGGTGGTGCTTAGTGGTGGGGTTTCTGTGCAGGACACCCTTACTCTCACCCCTCTGTGGGGAGCAGCTCCAGGGGGCTTGGCTGCCAGTTTCTGCCAGGCTCTGCTGCTGCCCACTATGGGGCTCCAGGTCTGTCCCTGCCCCTCTCAACAATCCCATCTAGGCTATGGGGCCCAGAAGCAATCTGCAGCTGAGAGAGGCTAGAGGAAGACTTTGAGGAGCCTGGGACAGGCAGCGTGCTGGGGGGAGTGCAGCCCTCATAGAATGGAAGGGAATGTGGGATGGACCCAGGGTCACCCTGCATGGGAAGGAGGTGGCTGCTGCCTGGTGCAAAACAGTGCCGTGAACGAGCATGTGGTGTCCTGCTGACAGCAAAGACATCAAGGTGCGGGGAGAGGTGGGCTGTGTCCCCCCACAGGCCAGGCCTGAGATTCACCCCGTGTCCTCTGCCCCTCTCCTGGCAAAACCTTTGAACAGAGTCCTCAGCCAGATGGGGCCCTACAATGTCTGTGGGCACAGACAGTGAGCCCTGTGCCAGGGAGCAGCCCATAAGGACCACCCCAGTGGCAGTGCAGGCCCAGTGGGGCATGCAGGGGCCAGAGAGGGCGGGCTCAGCTCACACCTGACACCCGTTGATTATTCCCAATGCCCTCTTCAGAGAGAAGCAGATTAGACTCCTGGGCCCTGTGGGCTCCTCCTTACCACCAGCTCCCAACCTGCCACCAGCCAGCCATGCTCAAGGGCAAGGACGGAACTCTGCTAAAATGACCAGAAAGGGGGCCGAGGAGACAAGAATCTTAGCAAATTAACACACATGGCGATGGGGGTTTAATCATCGCCTTTAATCGCAGCTGCACGAAAGGAAATCAGCTCTAGCTGGGCGTGGGGGCGGGGCTGGAGTGTGGATGGATTATTCATTAGGACCTGAACTTGGGTTTCTCTGAGCTTCTATGAGAGGCTCAGGGTCTTGTGTCTGCACAGCCGGGGAAATGTGGTTGACGACTCTGGGTCCCTTCTTCTCTCCCTCCCCAGTTCCCACTTGTGCATCTGCCTTTGGCTTTTGTCTTATCTTTTCTCCCTTCTCATCCTTTGGCTTAGTTTTTCCTCTGTGGGAATTTGGGACCACTGGCCCTTTCCTTAAAGGGCTGTCTGAAGACACATGCAGCTGGGGGTGGGTCATTCAGACAGCCAGCATCATTCCCGTCTCTGGGTCATGGCTGCCTCTTGGTCTGGCTGGCCCACTGCCTGTCCCCCATGGCCAGTGGGACCTTCTCAGACTGGGCAGATGCCCTCTGCACTTGGGGCTCTGCCAAGAGGCTCTTACCATTCTGAGTGTGGCCTGTCAGAGGCCAGTGCCAGCACCAAGGCCCCAGGAGTGGCAAGAAGGAGTGGGGTGCCCCTCAAGGCCCCAGGCAGGGCCTAGGGTTCTCCTTGGCCAGGGGCATGCCCTCTCTCCTTTGCTCAGGGGCACTGACCTGGAATGAGCCCATCACACCAGGAGGTGTCATGGCTCTGGGAGGGGTCCTGTGTCCTCTGTTCAGGCCTGTCCTCTGGCCCAGTCTTCCAGGCCCTGGTTCCAGAAGTCCCCAAGCCACCCATACCCTGCTGGGATAGAAGGTCAAGGTTGTGAGGCTGTGGGTGACCATCACTCACAGACTGGGGGAGGATATGGGAAACGTGCCTCAGGCTGGTGCTGGGCACACAGGTCAGATCCCAGATGTTCTGCCTGAGGGCCACGGGCAGAGCCTGGCAAAATAAAGTCTACCCCTGCATGCTGGAAGGACACGCCAAAGACAGCTGCATGTGAGGCTACACCCAGTGCCCCTCACAGCGCCCACCACCCTCGAGGCCCCACACACTGCAGCCAGGGGCACTGGGAGCAGCCTGGAGGGGCTTAATACACATAGGGTTCGAGCTTTCCCTGGGGGTGGCCTGGGACTTGGCTTCCTGTGACCCGGTCTGGATGCCCCACCCCAGGCTGCATGTGTTCTCAGACGACCCCCTTGTGAAGCCTCGTGCTCTGGGACCCTCCTAGGATGAGGATTTGCTGGGTCCAGCCCATGGGACTGGATCAGCAGGGGCTACTGAGGGGGCGTGTGGCTCTGCCAGGGTCCCTCAGAGAATGAGAGGAGGGCGGGTGGGCAGCCGAGGTTGCTGGAGCCAGGTGGGTGGAAGCATCAGCTACTGCCGCCTCCCCTCCTGGCCTGAGCCGAGTGGCTCAGTGCCCGCATTGGACCCCCACTCCTCCGCTCGCGTAGATTTAGTTCTTAGCAGCCTGGCAGCGGAAGCAGGGCAGCGGAGGGTTAAAGAGTGGGTGGGGCTCCTGCGGGAGGGGCGGTCCCCGAGGCTGCGGCTCCTCCCTCACTCCTCCCCTCTCTCCTTTTGCGGGCGGTGGCGGCAGCGGCAGGCAGCACTGGGCTTTGAACCGGCATGAGCACTGAGCGCGGGGCGCCCCAGCTCAGGCTGGGGCTCGGGGGACACTGGAGGCTGGCACAGAGTCCCAGCCCCCTGGGGCCGTGCTGGTAACCGGGCTGTGGCCCCGGGGCCATGGAAGAGCCTGGGTCCCTCGGCGGGCTCAGCCGGGACCAAGGTAAGGGGCGGGAAGGTCTCTGGAAGGGGCTGCGCTGCCAAGGTGGGGACCTCAGGCCAGAGCTGTGCGCGAGTTGAGGACAGCGCTGGGCTCCTCCCTGAGTGAGGGCAGTGACCCCATTCCTCCGACTGCTACACAGCTCGTTGTCCCTCCTGCTGCGCTGGCACCTTGCAGTGAAAGACCCCTGTGGAGGGCACAGAAGTCCTGCGGAGGGGGAGAGGGAGAATCGACCCCGGCCTGCTGACACCTTCCCTGATCCTCAGCTGCCCCAGGGGATGCTGCTGCCTGGGGGGGGGGTGTGGAAATCTAGGGGTGCGGGCGTGGGCTCTGCCCGTGGGGCTCCTGGGCTTTCCGGCTCTGGCTGTGGTCAGCACCATGGACAGTGCAGCCGCCTTCCCTGGGAGGGCAGCTCTTTGGTGGCCCCTGAGGTTGCCGCTCAGCTCTGCCCCACTTTTCTGACCGGGGAGCAGGGTAGTGCGTTGGGCAGATGACCAGCGCGAATAGCTGGGGTGCAGGCGCCCAAGGCTGCTTGGGGTATGAGGGGCTGGCTGTCCACAAGGCACCTGTGCTGGCACCTTCCTGAATGGGCGAGCAGAGCTTCTCTGCCAGGGACTCCATCTGCCCCAGACACGTGCCAGCTCTGGGCCAGGGGCAGAAGAGGCCCTCAGGGAAAGGGTCCCAGTACAGCAGGGGCCACCTGGGCAAACAGCAGAGAACTTCCAGGAGAGGAGCCTGCCCCCCACCATTTGTTGAGATCCTGGTTGTTGTAGATGAAGCTTATGCTGCTGCTGACCAGTATGGGTGCTGGGGAGACTCTGAGGAGCTTGGGGGCTGCATGACCTCTCACAGGGCACCCACCCTCTGTGAGCTCCATGGACAAGCTGGACAGTGTGGGGCCACCTCTCGGCCAGCTTGTGAGTGGGTAAAGGTGGTGTGTCTGCAGAGTGCCGTGCAGTACCTGGCCTGTGGCTATCCCCTCCCCTCTTGGCTGAGAAGCCCTTTATGAATGAAGGACAGCAAGTCAGGTGGGAATGACAGGTTGTGTGATTGGGTGCCCCACTCCCTGGCCACAGCCCCAACCCCAGGGTGGGGGACACCTTATTCCTGACGGGCAGGGCTGGCGACCCTGGGAGACGCAAGAGTGTGGTCCTCACAGGCTCAATGTGTGGTGCGGATGCAGCAGATGGGCCGGCGTCCTGGGTCCGGCCCTCCATCTGCACTGCTAATGAGCTGATGACGAAGTTTCCCAGTGCCTGGCACCTTCCCCTAGAGAGCTGGGCAGCACCCTTCCGCACAGGGGTGTGGGGTGCAGGGCGCTTCTTGGAGGCCAGAGTCTGGCAGCCCCGCTATTGATGAGGCTGCTGGGGGAGGTGGGAGGCATGAGTAATTGGATGCGCCTGTTCTTCCTAGAGTTTGCCCCCAGCACAGTACACATGGGCTGGTGGCTGGCTGGACAGATTTCCTGTGTTGGGGGAGGTGGGGCTGCCTGGGAATGTACCCTGGGCAGGTCCCACATCAGCCAAGCAGTGGTAATGTTGGCCTTGCACAGTTAGTGGCCCCAGGAGAGCAGAGTGGGTTCCTGGGGCTGAAAGACCCCTTCTGCTCTGTCCAGAGAAGCCAGGCAGGCCCTGGGTTGTGCAAAAGTCCTGTCTCCGGCAGCGGGCCACCTCCTCGTGGGAGTGGCTCCCTCAGCCTGCTCAGGAGCAGCAGCCCAGGGGTGCCTGAGGAACTGGGGCATCTCAATCAGGGTTAGTTGGTGGTATTCCTGCAGCCAGTGCTCTGCCCCCTCCTGAGGCTGCTGGCCACTAGGGTTAGGCCAGCTGCAGCTGGGGTGCAGGCCACCTCATGCTTAGAGTGGCCCGAGCCACTCTGGCTCGAGGCAGTGAGCAGTTGGTGGGGACAGTGGGCAGAGCCTCACCTGTCCCCTGCAGGCTGGGGTGCAGGGGCGGGGTAGCCAACCGAGTACCAGGTCGGTGTAAACAAGTAGGAGCCTGGACAGGACTGGTGACCTCACATAATGCGGGGAAACTTGAGGATGTCAAGCTTAGCGACCGGCTTGGTTCTACAACACACTCTGCTGAGGCACCTCTGCCAGTGCCCGGCTTGCTGGCCTGTCCTGGGGCTGGGCTCTGGTTCTCAGGGTCTCTGATGGCCATGTTCTCCATCCTTGGGCTCCAGACTGGCCCTGTTCCCAGAGAGCCCACCTCTACAGCTCCTCTAGACAACCAGACCGTTACTGCGGAGCTGGGACCCGTCCCATCTGGGAACCTGCCGCTAGGAAGCCAGGCCAGACTAGTGCTGTCTGCTTGGCCAGGG
>PVIC010020573.1:6795-29500 GCA_004025085.1 Thryonomys swinderianus
CAGGCTGGCCCTGAGCTCACTATGGTGCCCAGGCAAGCTGCCGCGAACTCAGCAATCCTCCTGTCTCTGCCTCCCGAGTGCTGGGATTACAGGCGTGAGCCACCACGCCCAGCATTATATGTGGTAACCGGGGATCGAACTCAGGTCCTTACGCTTGCGAGGCAGGCGCCGGAACCACTGAGCTAACCCTCCGGCCCAATGTTTAAATATTTTAAAAATGTATCATAATCAAAGACACACTGTCATTAATTCCTCTCAAAATACTCACCCTTTCTTCAAACACACTTATCCTATTGTTCTTGCCTCTTTCTGAACCAGTTCTAAAAATCCTCTTTCACAAATGTCTTTATGAGGTATGATAAAAAATATAGTGAATACCACTGCCAAATGCCTTCCAACAAAATAGCAGCCTCATAAAAATAATACAGTGTCTCCTCATTGACCTTATTCATTGGAAGTGGCATCTTATAACTTCTGGTTCTTTCCCAAATCAAAGTGACCATAAAAACAAATATTTTTAATCAATTCAAGACATCCAGAAAACCACAACAGCATGACTAAAGACACTAACAATGTCTTCCACAAGAGAAGACTCTCAGGACTGCTTGGGAAAGTGCCAAGAATGATAGGAAAAGATAAACGTGTTTGAAAGGGATTAATAGCAATATGCTTTTTACATTAAGAATTTTAAAAAATTGTATACCCATACTGTATTTTTTTTTTTTTTTGAGACAGGGTCTCGCTTTGTAGTTCAGGCTGGCCCTGAACTCACTATATAGCTCAGGCAAGCCTCAAACTCAGCAATCCTCCTGCCTCTGCCTCCTGAATGCTGTGATTACAGGCTTGAGCCACCAAGCCCAGCATTTGTGATATGAGATACTGATTGCCAGTGGGTGTGGCCACCACGCCCAGTATTGTTGTATGTGGTTACTGGGGATGGAACCAGGGACCATGCGCTTGTGAGGCAGGGGCCGGAACCACTGAGCCAAATCTCTAGTCCCATACTGTATTCTTCAATCACATCTCATATAATTCTTGGTCTTCCCAAATGGTCTTGTGAAAATAGATTATATACAGAAATAGCAGTATATTTAATAAAGATACAAAGGTAGGCATGTGAAAATATGTATAGATATTTGTATATACAAGGCAGTATGCTGCTTGCTGTCTCTGCTCAGAGGGCCTAAAAGCAACAACATCTTAGCAGTGACCACACCTGACACCCAGATCCTGGGTTTCTAGTACCATTCTCCAATAAAAGGAACCAAGTTTCCTTGAGAAAAACGGCTGATATTAGGACTGAGACAAGAATTATATATGGTGAACCTGGAGCATTGTTAGTACCAGAAACTGAAAGTGTATGCCCCAAAAAATGACAGAAGCATGTCAAACAGGTAGACAAGCCAATTACAAGATATCTTAATAGCCAAAGCTGGAACAATCTGAGCAAAAAATAAATAAAATAGTACTGGATTAAAACCCAAAGCTCAAAATAAATATCCATGAATCCACGCTAATGTAAATAAATGATGAGTAAACAAATAGGGGAAAACAGACCATTTCCCATGCAAAGGAATTTCAAATACTTTAGATTACTAATCTCTTCTTAATAAAGTGGAGTATTGCTACCTCCCTCCCTTTGACTCTTAAGTGTGCTGCAATAGTAACCATCTTCCAAAAGTGTAGCATGGAACCAGAGGAAAAAAACAGTAACTGATCAGTAGAGAAATCTGACAAACATTACTGGAACCCGGGTCATCAAGGTTAACTTCAGCACTGAGAGTCATGTTGATAGTATGTGTCTTTGATATAAAGTGATAAGGTTAAGTTCCTTCTGTGTTTTTCCTCTGAAGAAAACAATACCCCAGTCTATTGAAGGAAAAAATATCAGACATACTTCAAGTAGGAAAACTGCACAAAATTCTCTTATGAGTAATCCTCAAAATTATCAAGATCTTCAAAAGCAAGAAAGTCCGAGGAACTATCACAGCTAAGGGAAATTACACATGTGATATCCTGGACGGCACCTTAGAATAGAAAAAGGACATTAGTTTCTCACATTTTTCTAGTGTGAGAAACTGGAAGTGTAAATGAGATCTAAATGTATAAGAGGCATTGTGAAATAAGAAAATGTCCAAAGGGGAGGGGATTTAGAGAAGGGGCAGGGGGAAGGAAAATGTAAAGGCAAGAAGAAAAAAATATGGAAATAAAACATGTTTAAAGGGGCTGGAGGGGTTGAAAGCAGGGTAGAGGAATGGTACAAAAACAGGAGTCAAGATATATCATGTATAGGTACAAATTCTCCATGATGAATGAGATTATAATGTACACCTGAAATGTACTAATAAACTCAACAAAGAAAAAAGTAGAAACTTAGGTGATGTGACAAAAATAAAAAGACATTAGGAAAAACAGCTCAAGCATACTGTTCACCTGCCTCAGTATGTCAAGGTGCTGGTATAAGGGGCCTAGGCACCACTAGGATGAGCAGGTTGAATGGTCAGTAATGGAACTGGAGTAAGTAAGAAGATGACAGGCTTGTGTTTGGGACATGATTTTAGGCAACAGAGGCTTTCTATGATGACTTCTAAAGAGCAGAATATGGACCTACCCGAAGAGGTAAAAATAAACAAACAAAAGAAAGTCATAAATTCAGAAGGTTTGTCAGAAGATGCTAAAGCTAATGACACCAAACATGGAAGAGGAATGTGACCCCATGGAGTGAGTGGGCAAGGAGCGTTCTATAGACCCACAGTGGTGATGAACATGGCTTCATTTCATTGGTTTGAATGTGATAAATATATGTGACTGTGGATTACTCACTTCCAGGCCCAAGAGTGCTGTTTCCTAAATTAGTCCTTAAACAACACGTCCTAAAAAAAATGCATAGGAAAATTTTGGAGACACTGATCTTGGCTACATTCTAGCACTGGCTATGACTATAATATCAAATGTCTTTCCACAAGCAACTACTCAGTATGTGCTGAGGCCCAGGACTGCCTTGGCTAATCACTATGTCCTCCCAGTCTTTTGCAGAAGTTTTTTCCTTCCCTTCCCCCAAACACATGCTAAATTATTTCTGTTAGGGCAGGGTCTCACTTTGTAATTCATGCCATCTTTAAACTCACTTACGTAGGCCAGGCTGACCTTGAATTCATGGCAATTCTCCTGCGTCGGCCTCCTGAGTGCTGGGATTACAATATATGTGTCACTATCAAAACTAGTCTTTAACTGAACTAAATAAAACTTAACTAAAAGCTCAAAAAACTATTAATCTCTTTTTTGAAGCTGTTGCTAGGTTTCAGGTTGTGAATTTCCAAAAACCAGTGATGATTTTTCTGATTTGTCTAAAATTAAGGTGACCAGCAACTAATAAACACAGAGGGAACCTAACACACATAGAAATACTGCATCTTCCACCAAGTGTTTGTAGCACGTGGCAGGGAAGACTCATGGAATATTCATAGTGGCTCAGTGAGGATTATTTTCACTAATAAGATATTTGAGAAGGAAGGATGTAAAACTGATCAGGTTACACAGTTGATAGATAAGAAAACTTTTCTGTGGACCTAGGGTTTTTTTTTTTTTACTCCAAAACCCAAGTGTTTTTGCTATTCTCCCTTTTTTATTCTTTCTTGTCTGTCATCATACTGGATGATCCTTGATATAGCCTCTGCCTTCCTCCCCATAGCTACTTTCCTTTTCCTCTTCACCACAGTCATATTAGAACTTCTCCATTTCTTTCTGTAACTTTCTCTTGCCTGAGGGCCTCTATGTCAAGAAGTTTTATTCTTCCTTTTATCTAGTTCAGATCTCCATTCAACAGTCACTTCTTCCTGGAAACAGGCTCTGATCTGCTGGATTGTTACATGCAGTAAAAACATCAACATTTTTCTATCTAGACATTACCATAGTTTTTTTCAAATTATATTTGCATTGCTGTGACTAGTATCCCTCTATAAGATCCATGCTTATTTTACATATTAATCTATTTTCAGCACTTCCCAGAGTTCTTGATAAGTATTTGCTGGGATGAATTGAAGATTGCCTTAAATGAAGCCCCAAAACTTATTATCAGCAGATATAATTCTTTTTTATTCCTTTAATAATCTTTGCAAGTATGGGTAAAAATGAGAATTGACTGTGTCATATATTGGTACAAATTCCCCAGTGTTATGTGTGATTGTGAGATGTATGCAAATTGTACCAATAAAGAATGCAATTAAAAAAATAATCTTTGCAAGGGTTGAATATTTAGCAATCTGACATATGCACAGAACACAAAATCATACATGAAAGTATCTCAAGGACCTAGAAAGATCATTTTCTGCTTAATTGTTTGATGAACGAACAAATTCTCCTGACAATTTATTAAAACTTCAAAAAATAGACTCAAAATACAAATTACTCTATTCAGTTTATTGGTTTTCATGTATTTATTTACTCATTGGTTATTTCATAAATTCTGTTGGGTCCAATTATAGGTGCATAACAGTTTTTAAAAGACAGAGAGATGGTATCTGTCATCATAGTTTATAACATACATGTAAATGTATTAAAACATTTTAAATATATATATATATGGTTAAAAAAAAGTACAATGATGTCAAAGTAAGTAAGAACTATTCCAGGAAAGGACCTTCTATGATTGTGCTTTGATTCAAAAGTAGAGGAGAACAATAAAGAGAATGAGCAAGCAAGAAAAAATTAGTGAACAAGTGGGAAACTGTAATATGGTGAGAGGAACATTTAAAATCACCAAAGATTTGGGTGATTCAATAGACTTTTCAAAAGCCAACAAAGGTGTGTCCATATCTCACACAAAATTAAAGAGCCCAAAATGTAAAGATAGAACGGTAAAGGTATTTCAAAAAAATATAGAAGAACTTGCTGTACACTAAAAGTAAGAAAGATGAGCAGAAATAATTCATGAAAACAAAACTCATGACTTTTTAACAATGGTAATTTTTTTTCTAGCAAAAGCCAAAAGTTCTTTGAGAATGAAAGATATCAAAAACCTATGAGAAATTCTACACAAATATTTTAAATCGTATAATATAATAATTTCTGATATAAATAATCTGTATGAATCATTTTAAAATGTTACTAGGGAGCCAGAGATTTAGCTCAGTGGTTCCGGCCCCTGCCTCACAAGTGCAAAGTCCTGGGTTTGAACTCTGGTAACAACTTACAATACCAGGTGTGGTGACTCACACCCACCAGCAATCAGTATCACATACCACCATGCCAGGTGTGGTGGCTCACTCTTGTAATCCCAGCACTTGGGAGGCAGAGGCAAGAGGATTGCTGAGTTTGAGGGTAGCCTGGGGTACATAGTAAGCTCAGAGCCAGCCTGAACTTCAAAGGGCGACCCTCTCTCTCTCAAAAAAAAAAAGTTACTAAGAAACTGGGCCAATTAATGAAATGTTTAACAAAAGAGACAATATAATAACAGTAAACATCTAAAAGTATTCAACTTCACTAATGGTCAGAACAAAAATAAAACAATAGTGGAACACTAATTTTACCTAGCAGATAAAAAAATTTTTTTTTTTCTTTTTGAGACAGGGTTTCGCTTTGTAGTTCAGACTGGCTCTGAGCTCACTATGTACCCCAGGCTACCCTCAAACTCAGCAATCCTCCTGCCTCTGCCTCCTGAGTGCTGGGATGACAGGCGTGAGCCACCATGCCCGGCACTGTGGTATGTGGTATTGATTGCTGGTGGGCGTGAGTCACCGCGCCCAGCATTGTATGTGGTTACCGGGATTGAACTCAGGACCTTGCGCTTGCGAGGCAGGCGCCGGAACCACTAGGCTGACCCTCCGGCCCCGCAGATAAAATTTTGAAGTGTGGTAATATGGTATAAATGGAACTACAAGATTTAATGTTTATACTGCTAGATTTCAGTCTTGTTTTGGTCCTTCCTGTCCACCAGTTTCTTCCTTTGAAATGGGAATGTTTATTCTGTGCAAGTATGTAGTTTTCTTTTTTTATTTTTACAGGGCCTCACAGATAAGAGATTGCCTTGAGTCTCAAAGGAGACTTTGAACTTAGACTTTTTAGCAATGCTGGAATGGTTAAGAATTTGTCAAGACTTAGAGACTGACTAAATGTATTTTGCATGAGATGGACAAGAGCTGTTTTAGGAGATCAGAGGTAAAATGTTATGGTTTAGATCTAAAATGATCCCCATGAAATGAAAGCAGTCTTAGGAGGGAAATTTATAGCAGTAAAAAAAACCTGTATTAGGGAAATAGCACTCAAATAAACAACCAGATGCTGAAACTCAAGCTCCTAGAAAAACAAGAGGACAACAAAACCAAAGCAGGCACAAGGGAGGAAATTTTAAAGATCAGAGCAGAAATCAATGCTATGGAGACTACACTTGATCTTAGCCAAAAGGCAGAGAAGTGATATTGTGTTATGGAGACTAAGAGAACATGACAAAAATATCAATGAATCAAAAGCTGATTCTTTGAAAGAATAAATAAAATTGATATACCCTTAATCAACCTTATAAAAAAATGAAAGAAAAGGTTCAAACTCATGTAATTATGAATGAAAAAGGTGAAATTACAACAGACCCAGCAAATCCAAAGGATTAATACGTACTTTAAGAATATATACTCCAACTAGATGGAAAACACAGAAGAAATGGACAGATTCTTGGACACAGATAAATTACCAAAGTTCTCAGGCTCACTAAGAAGGAAACTAAGGAAATAGTTCCTTTCACAATAGCATCCAAAAAATAAATATCTAGGAATCACTAACAAAAGAAATAAAGGGCTGGGCATGGTGGCTCATGCCTGTAATCCCAGCACTCGGGAGGCAGAGACAGGAGGATTGCTGAGTTCCAGGCTTGCCTGGGCTACATAGTGAGCTCAGGGATAGCCTGAACTACAAAGCAAGACCCTGTCTCAAAAAAAAAAAAAAAAGAAAGAAAGAAAGAAAGAAAGAAAGAAAGAAAGAAAGAAAGAAAGGACCTTTACTTAGAAACCATAGCACTCTGAAAAAAGAGATCAAAGAGGATATCAGAAAATGGAAAGACATCCCCTGTTTCTTGGTAAGAGGAACTAAAATAAGGAAAATGACCATTTTTCCAAAATTGCTATATAGATTCAATGCAATCCCAATTGAAATCCCAACAGCAGACTTCACAGAATTAGAGAAAACAGTCCAAAAATTCATTTGGAACCAGAAGAGACCTAAAAGAGCAATAGCAATTCTAGGGAATAATGACATGGTAGGGGATATCACAATCTCCACCTTACAAATACATTATAAAGCCACAGGGATATAAGCAGCACGGTACTGGCAAAGAAACAGACCTGAGGACCAATGAAACAGATTAGAAGATTCAGAAACAAATCCAGACCTACTAAGCCACTTCATCTTTAACAAAGGAGTCAAACACTTTCACTAGAGAAAAGACAGCCTCTTTAACAAATGGTGCTGGAAAAACTGGGTTTCAGCTTGCCAAAGATTAAAATTATACCCATGTCATTCACCACTCCCTAAAATAAAATTCAAATAGATCAAAGATCTAAATATTAAAACAGAAACAGTAACTCTGCTTGAAGATAGGTTAAGTAGTACTCTTGAAGACACTGGTATAGGAAAAAGATCTTATGAACAAAAACATCAGTAGCATGGGAAGTAGCACATCTTATTAAAAAGCTTCTACTGGGCCAGAGGTTTAGTTCAGTGGTTCCAGCACCTGCCTCCAAGCGCAAGGTTCTGAGTTTGATCCCTGGTAACTACATACAATGCTGGGTGTGGTGACTCATGCCCACCAGCCATCAATACCACATACCACAGTGCCAGGTGTGGTGGCTCATGCCTATAATTCCAGCACTCGGGAGGTAGAAGCAGGAGGATTGCTGAGTTCCAGGCTTGCCTGGGCTACATAGTGAGCTCAGGGCCAGTCTGAACTACAAAGCGAGACTCTGTCTCAAAAAAAAAACAAAAACAAACAAACAAAAAAAACAAAGCTTCTACTAAACCAGGCTCAAAGCTCATGCCTGTAATCCCAGCATTTGGGAGGCAGAGGGAGGAGGATTGGTGTGAGTTTGAGGCTTGCCTGGGCTACTGAGTGAGCTCAGGGCCACCCTGAACTACAAAGTAAGACATTATCTCAAAAACATAATAATAAATAAACAAACAAAATAAAAAATAAAAATCTTCTACACAGCAAAAAAACAAAAACAAAAAAAAAATCAACAGAGTGAAAAGACAATCTACAATGTGGGAAGAAAATTTTACTGGCTGTTCCTTAGACAAAGGACTATTCTCTAGAATATATAATGAACTTAAGAAAATCAGACTTCAAAACACTTGAAAACCCAATTCAAAAATGGGCACCTGAAATGAACAAATAATTCAGTTGAAGAAATAGAATCAGCAAAAAAATATGAAAAATGTTCAACATCCCTGGTCAATTGAGAGATGCAGATGAAAACAACACTGAAATTCCATCTCCACTGTTGGTAGGAGTGTAGACTTGCGTAAACCACTATGGAAATCAGTGTGAAGATTAGACGTCCCATTTGACCCAAGTATTCTCCTCTTGGGTGTCTTTTCAAAAGAATTAAAGGCATCATACAACAGTGATATATGTGCAACTATGTTTATAGCAGC
This sequence comes from Thryonomys swinderianus, assembly GCA_004025085.1. Classification (NCBI taxonomy): domain Eukaryota; kingdom Metazoa; phylum Chordata; class Mammalia; order Rodentia; family Thryonomyidae; genus Thryonomys; species Thryonomys swinderianus. Next base: position 15,436 of record PVIC010020573.1, read on the forward strand.
ATGATTTGTATACCTAAATTTTGGAAACAGCCCAAATGCTCATCAACTGGAGACTGGATAAAGTATGCTTTAAAAAAAACAAAAACAAAATGGAATACTATTTGGCCATAAAGAATAAGTTAGAGACATTTATAGCAAAAATGGAAGCTCATTGAGGCCGTATTCTTTTTTTTTTTTTTTTTTTTTTGAGACAGGGTCTCGCTTTGTAGTACAGGCTGGCTCTGAGCTCACTATGTAGCCTAGGCAAGCCTCGAACTCAGCAATCCTCCTGTCTCTGCCTTCCGAGTGCTGGGATGACAGGTGTGAGCCATGACGCCCGGCACTGTGGTATGTGGTATTGGTTGCTGGTGGGCGTGAGTCACCACGCCCAGCATTGTATGTGGTTAACTGGATCGAACTCAGGGCATTGCGCTTGGGAGGCAGGCGCTGGAACCATTGAGCTAACCCTTCAGCCAAGGCCATATTCTTAAGTGAAGTAAATAGGACACACGTGTAAATACTGAATAGTTTCTCTGGTGTGAGAAACCACAAAAATAAATGAGGACAAAAATGTATAATAGATATGTAAACTAATAAGTAAAAGTTCAGAAGGATAGGGAAAGAGAGGGGAGAGTGGGGGAAAGGAGAAAAGGGGAGGAAAAAATATGAGAAGGAAAAATTAGAAACAAAATTTCTGTAAATAGGGAGAGGTTGGGGCAGAGGAAGAGAAGGTAGGAAAATGGGGAAAAAAACAAGAACCAAGATATATCATTTACAGGTTCAAATTCCCAATAATGAATGGGATTATAATGTGTATCTAAAATGTACCATTTGACTTAATGGGAAAAAGTGTTCCCCAGAAGTCTTATGTGTTTAGAAGGTGATTCATAATCATCAGGGATTTAATCTTCAATGAGTTCAGTAACTCAGTGTACTGTTAGAAGGTGGAGACTGGTTGGATCTGGGTCACTGGAAGCATGATCTGGAAGGGTATATTCTTGTTTCTGAGTTCTCCTCAGGATGAAATACTTTTCTTCATGATGGTTTTTTGTTGTTGTTGTTTGGTTTTGTTTTGAGACAGGCTCTCGCTTTGTAGCTCAGGCTGGCCCTGAGCTCACTATGTAGTACAGGTAAGCCTCAAACTCAGCAATCCTCCTGCTTCTGCCTCCCCAAGTGCGGGGATTACAGGTGTAAACCACCACGCCCATCACTGTGGTATGTGGTAGTGACTGCTGGTGGGCATGAGTCACCATGCCTGCCACTGTGGGATGTGGTTACCGGAGATCGAACTTGGGACCTTGTGCTTGCAGGGCAGGCAGACACTGGAACCAGTGAGCTAAACTGCCAGCCCTCTCATGATGGTTTTTTGGGGGTTTTGTATTTGTTTTAGGACAGGGTCTTATTTTGTAGTTCAGACTGGCCCTGGGCTCACTATATAGCCCAGGCACCTGAGAATTACTGCTTATATCTTCCTGTTTTAGAATGCTTTCCACTTTATTAAGTATTTACAACTGCTGTATATTAATGAGCCTCAGAATAATCCTTTGGAGAGGAATGATTGCCTTTTGTAAAGTAATATCATTCCCCTCACAATCTAGTCCCAGATTGTTTTACCTGGTCTGGTTACTGTTTCCCATTCACTACATTGAAAATGATTAGTTTCTTTACTTGTCTGTCTCTCAGGCCAAATGATGAGTAATTTAAGATCAGGAATTTTATTTGTCTCTAATTAAAATTAGATTTATTCTCTCTTGTGTGCTTGCTTTCCTGTTTTCTTTCTTTTGTGGTAATGGGGGATTGAATCCAGGACCTATTGAGCTACATTCCAAGTTTTATCTTATTTTAACAAGGTCTCATTTGTTGCCATGTTTCTCACGTGAGGCTTGAACTGTATTTGTATATCTTTTCTTTTCTGGACAGGGTCTCGCTTTGTAGTTCAGGCTGGCCCTGAGCTCACTATGTAGCCTTGGCAGGCCTCGAACTCACAGCAATCTTCCTGCCTGTGCCTCCTGAGTGCTAGGATTATAGGCATGGGCTACTACACCCTGCATTGTAGTATGTGGCACTGATTGCTACTGGGCACGAGTCAGCACACCCAGCATTGTGCTATGTGGTTACTGGGGATCAAACTCAGGACCTTGCACTTATGAGGCAGACACCAGAACCACTGAGCTAAATCCCTGGCCTCCAGCTTGCAATTCTTCTGTTTCTTAGCTTCCCAGAATGCTGGGATTATCGGCATGTAGCCCAGGCACACCTGGAACTCATAGCAATCCTCCTGCCTCTGCCTCCTAAATGCTGGGATTATAGGTATGAGCCACCACACCTGGCCAAAACTTGTATTTCTATATCTGTAACTCATCATTTTCCTAGAAACATAAGTGGACATGTGACTCGGAGGGAATATTCCTTAGTAGTACAGAATCTCCCTTCCTCTTCACTGTTAAAATCCTCTTTGCCCACCTGGGTGAGTACTTCAAACTGACTCCAACTCATGGTTCAGAACCTCTTGTAAACTTGTCAAAATCTAATGGAAGATGGCTCTAATGGAAGATTACCCACAAAGGGATGTAGTCACACCAAGGGTCAAAGATATCAGGAACCAGTAGGTAAAATAGAAGAAATTGTGGCAGTCATACCTAGAAATTAACAAGTTTTCCAAGAGTGAGAAGTGGGGAAATTCTGGGAGGTCCAACTTTTCACAAAGTATCTTTGAACTTAGAAGAACTTCCAAAAGCTTCTCTCTAAAACAGTCAAGGCCACATGACAGTGAATGATCAAGTCAGCAGCACGTCAGCCTGAACCCACCCTGTTCCCACAGGAGAGCTCAACCCAGGTCAATTCTGGGTCTCCTGCAACTCTAAGTTATATAGCCCTAGATCCTTACTCTTTTGGTTGCCAGGGTTGAACTCATGACCTTGTACTTGCAAGACAGGTGAGGTATCACTGAGTTAAAACCCCAACTAGGACCTCACCCTCTTCTTCCCCAATTGCCTTAGTAAATCAGAGTATTTCCCTAGTAGAGCTTCATATGAGTGTTCAAGTAGATTAGTATAGCAGGCTGGAGCAAAGCATCTGGGACACAAATGCTGAAATGAACACTGAGCTGCCAGGTGAGAAAGGGTTAACAGAAAATTAAGGTCACCATCACACCTGGGTCACATGCTCCACTATCTTAGAGCAAGATTTGCTCTCTGTACTGATGGAAACAGCAGATGTTCAATGGTCCAAAGCACAATTCTACTATGATATCTATTTTGTACTATAAAATTGATTACACATGATATGTGAAATAGATTCAGACAGCTCTGGATGATACAGATATAAAGAGATAGACTTTTATAAATATAATAGCTAACATTTATTTGGAAAAATGAATCATTTCCACCCCCGTGATAATATAGCAGTGAGAACCCATAGATGTAAATGAGTTCTAGAATGTATGATAGATTTTGTGAAATAGGAAATATTCAAAGGGAATGTGGTGGGGGAAAGTAATGAGGGGAAAGAATAAATATGACTTGAAAAGCAAAAGAAAGAACATGTATATAGGGGGTGGGGAGTTGTGGGGTCAGTAGGGATATGGGTAAAAATGAGAATTAACTTGTGTCATATACTGGTATGAATTCCCCAATGCTGAGTGTGATTGTGAGCTCTATCTAAACTATACCAATAGGGAATTCAATTAAAAAAACAAAAACAAAAACAAAGTAGGCAGCCATTGAAGTCTTACTGTAAAAAAAAAAAGTTTGAAAACCTCTGCTCTTCTCAAGTCCCTGACCATAATGCATAGATTGTAGTGGTCCTTTGTCCTCAAATCTGAACATTAGCAAAAACATTAACAAGTCTAGAGATACATCTAATTTTAAGAAATGTCTGGCTCACACCTGTAATCCCAGAATTTGGGAGTCAGAGACAGGAGGATTACTGTCAGTTCAGAGCTTGCCTGTGCTACATTGTGAGTTCAGGGGCAGCCTGAACTACAAAGTGAAATGCTATCTTAAAAAAAAGAAAGGAAGAAATGTCTGAATATAGCAAACTCATAAATCATGAAATGTTTATTCACATTACGGAACAGTCCTTTGCTAAAGGTTTCAATGCTGGATGACTTTGAATAACAAATCCCACACAGTACATTTAAAATAACATTCACTATACAAAAATGTTCCATCTACTTACCAATCTCATAAATCATTGAGTTAGTAGCCACATTACAAAAAAACTCTTCACTTTACAAAACGATGTAGTGCTGGGGCCTTTCAATAGCAAATTCTTTTTTTTTTTTGCTTTTTGGAGACAGGGTCTTGCTTTGTAGTTCAGGCTGGCCCTGAGCTCACTATGGTGCCCAGGCAAGCCGCCACGAACTCAGCAATCCTCCTGTCTCTGCCTCCCAAGTGCTGGGATTACAGGTGTGAGCCACCACGCCCAGCATTATATGTGGTAACCGGGGATCGAACTCAGGTCCTTACGCTTGCGAGGCAGGCGCCGGAACCACTGAGCTAACCCTCTGGCCCTCAATAGCAAATTCTTTCCATACATTCAAACTATGACTCAATATACAAAAATTGAGTTTACACACAACATCTCAGGAATACAACTGTGTACAAAACAGGGCACATCTGTTTTGCCAAATGGTCATTCTTCCTAGGCAGGTTGTGTTCCCAGATCCAAAAACAAAAGACAATTTGGGTGATTGTAACTCCACTGAAAAATAAAAATTCAGAGTTCCTTAGGAGATCTGGATACTGAGCCCGAGATGGGACCCAGAAAGGAAATGTGGGCCCTCCTAGAAAACCAGCTTTGTCTGTGGCTGTGGCTTATCTGCTAGGCCTTCCCCTCAGGAAAGGACTGCCCTGGAAAGGCTGCAGTGTGGGGGGAAACAGGATAAAGGAACTTGCATCAGTTTCCTCCCCTTTGTATTTGTGTATAGCTGGTACTTAACATCTATTTGTGCACAAAATTAAGATTTTGTGAGGAGACAATAACCCACATGCTTTAAGACCACATATATTTAATGCAGAATCTCTTCTGGGATTTGAAACTTGTTTTTCTTCTCTGCTGAGTTATTTTCATTTCAGATTCAACAAATGTGAGGCGAAATCTTTGGCATATTTCATATTCACTAAACAAACATGCAGAAGTGACTTTGGTTTGGCAAGAAGTAGGCCCCAAACACACATATACACACAAGCAACAAAGCCATACAAAACAATCTGATGTTTTATCTTGATGCCTGAGGATTTATTAAATCCTCCTTCTGCCCAGCTTTTTCTCTGGGAGTTCCAACCTTGTCCTTCTCTAAATGCCACCCTTTATTGCTGAGCTAAGGGCCCAGAGTTGCCCCAAGTTAAGTGTTTGAGGGAATAGAATGTGCCCCAGGCAACCTGGAGTTTTGTAGACTGCTAAAGCGATGAAATAGCAGGCTCTGTTCTGTCTTTGCCCGAAGGGCACTGTTTCCCCTTACCTCCATCTTTTCTTCTGTAAAATGGAAACGACTTGAGTTTGTTAAAAGAGATGAGGAAGGGAAAGAGTCATAGTGTCCTCATTCTCTAACTCCCCTATTAAGAACAAAGATAATGGGTGATATTCCTGTCACAGGACATCCTATGTCCACTCTTTCAGGGTAAAACAAAGTCACCATCAAACATCAACTATATGACATCATTCACCTGTTTTCTTTTGAGTGTTACAGTCAGGGAGAATGTCCAATCCAATGTTTTCATGCGACTACCTGGAGGAAGAAGGGGTACAATATAAAGCGAAGGCAGAGCATTTTCCAAACACAAAAGGAACTCCCTAGTCCAGTATCCATTTGCCTGCTAAGAACTTGAGCAAAACCTCACCAAGCTCCCACTTCTCCTCACTCTTCACTCCAATTTTTTACTACCATTTGCACATCCAAGCAGCTGAAAATGATCTTGCACATGAGCATTTCTCCTTACCAGCCTCTCTCATTTTCTTTCCCCCACTGCACTTTTATCCCATGTTCTTCAACCCTCCGAACCATATGCTAGGGGGCCGAGGGCTATCTGTCCACAGTATGGGGCACACAGAGGGTAACATGATTGGAGGATTTGGGAAGCAACCAAAAAAACATCCTGGTCCTCAAAACTATAGGACCACAACAGCAAAAGCTTGAAGGCACCTAAGACTTCTCCAGTTAGAGTGAAGAAAATCAGGCAACTCTACAATCAGATGACTTCTACAGGGGCGACAAGTGGTCAGAGACAGAGAAGCCTCTGATCATCTGGTGTAGCACGCATTCTTTATCACTCTCCATTTCCTGGTACAACTACCTGTTTTTCCTTCCAAACTTCTAAGCCACATATACCACCATCTTCAAGTCCTGTCTGCCTCAGATAACTACGTTCTTTAAGAGTGAAGTTACTTGGAGAATTGCAACAGTGGTTTCAAAGTGTGTTCACAGATTTTTTGACATTCCCTCATAAAGAGCTAGTGACTAATTTCCTTCCCCTTAAATATAGGTTTAGCAGACTCGCTTGAAACAAAATGAGTGCAGAAAACGTGGTAAACTTGAGAGCCTAGGTTCTCAACGACACTCTACTTCCTTTCTGCTCATTCTCCTAGACTTGTTGCCCTGGAAACCCGATCACCATGTGGCAAGAGTGCTCAGGCCACGTGGACAGATCACATGTAGGTATTCTGGCTACCAGTCTGACCTGAAGTGCTAGCAGACAGCAGAATCTGCTTTCATACTCATGAATAACGAAGCCTTTCGAGGTGATTCCAGCCCCAGCTACTCTGTACCTGTAACTGTATGGCAGACCCGGAGCAAGAGTAACCCTGACAGCCCAGTCACCTTGGAAGCTGAAGAGGAGGAGGAAGAGGGGGAGGAGGAAGAAGAAGAGAATGAAGGGATTATTGATTATTATCAGTCAATAGCTTTTGAGGTGATTATTATACAGCAACAAATAAGTGGACAAGTTTTTCAAGTAAGGCCTAGCCTTTCACAAACAGGAATTTGTTTTGGAACAAAACCTTTTTTTTTTTTTTGTGGTACCAGGGTTCAAACTTGGGCCCTTGTGCATCCAAGGTTGGCATGGTACCACTTGAGCTAAATCCCCAGCCCTGGAACAAAATTTTTTAATTGATCTCCAATTTGTCCTCTGCCTTGGTGCCAAGAATGAAGACTTGGGCCATATGACAGAAGCCAAATGGGAGGGGCTGGGGATTTAACTCAGTGGTTCCAGCATATGCCTGGCAAGCACGAAGTCCCGAGTTTGATCCTGGGTAACCACATACAGCAATGCTGGGCATGGTGGCTCATGCCTGTAATCCAGGCATTTGGAAGGCAGAGTCAAAAGGATTGCTGCTGAGTCCAACTCTTGCCTGGGCTCCATAGTGAGCTCAGGGCCAGCCTCAACAATAAAGTGAGACCCTGTCTCAAAAAAAAAAACCAAAAAAAAACAAAGTGGGAAATAATGGCAACTGAGAGTTGCATCTCTCTTAATTCAAGAAGTGAGGTTGAAGACAGTACCTAAGGTGACTTCCCTCGAGAACTTGGTGGTAAATCTGAAAACAGCATCTGACCCAGTTTTCACTACTTCTTTTGGCCACTGGATTTCCACATTCTAATCAAATCTCTCCTTTAGCACCTGCACCTGTGCAACCCTTGCCCAAATAATACTGTAATTACATTGATCAAAATAAGTTTAGCCTAGGGTTGAAAATTTAGCTCAATGGCACCACTGCTGCCTGTCTTGGAAGTGCAAGGTCATGAGTTCAATCCCCAATACCACAAAAAATCAATCAATCATTAAACTTAGTTTCTAATTTCTTTCATTTGATGTTTTTCACATCACTGGTTGGACATTTTCTTCAGCACAGGACATATACATTTGTCTAAGATGATTAAGTATTTTGAATGTCTATCTCCATTTAGGAAGTTTCCCCTTGAGTCACCAGTGCCAGCTCTGCCACAAATCCCTCTACAGCCTGAGCAACCAGTCACTTCCTTGACCTTGATCTGGCTCAGCTCCCTCTTCATTCAAAGGTGAGAACAGAGGAGACCCCAGGCTTCAGGCCCTGGCTCCCTAACATCTGTCAGCCACTGTTGCAAACATCCTGCAGGGCTAACCGCAACATGGCAGAATTGACCCCCAATCCAGCCCAGGGACACGATACATTACAGTAATGAGAGCTTTGGCTGTTTTCATCATCATAGAGCATCACAAGAGGCAGCCCGGGTTCATCAAGGTTCCTCATCCAAACCACAGTCTAGGGCAGTCCCTGTAAGAGCCCAGTGGCTGCCTCTGGAATGAAAATCACCAATGGCAGGGCCTGTTAAAGACCATCAGCAGGACAGCCTGTGAGGTCATGCTGGGACAGAGAGACTGCCTAGAATCAGATTGGAGCTCTGGGGCCCGGAGCCACCGGGGAGGAACTGGGGCCAAGCCTGAGGCTGCAGGAACCACAATCTCATCCCTGGGATAACCAGAGGAGTCCAGCCAAAGGTCTCCCCTGGGTCCTGGAGGCATCTTCAAAGCAGAACAAGCATGAAACAGGAGAGCAGGAACGGGTGGCCTGGGAAAAGGACTGGAGCCACAGATTTTCTCCCCCAGTGTTGGCCCCAAAACCAAAGGGCAAATCTACAGGGGAATCTGGCAGATCCTTTAAAAACTCCTGAAGCAACAACTAACCTGTTCAGTCAACTAGAGAGAAACCTTAGTAAGTTAATTCTGTAAAATGGCCCTGAGATAGTCAGATAGTCCTATGAACTTAATTCTTATCCTTCTCCTAAAATCCCTGTGGTGAAATCCTGACCCTCAGTGTGATGGTGACAGGAGGCAGGGTTCTGGAAAAGTGATTAGGCCATGGCAGAGCAGTCCTTTTTTATTGCTTTCCTAAAGAGGGCCTTCTTTCAGTCCCATAATAAAAAGACTCCAGAGAGATCCCCTTACCTGTCCCACCATATGGGCATAACAAGATGATTCCATCTATAGATGAGGAAGCAAACCTTACCAGACAGCCCAAGGTACTAGCACCTTGATCTTGGACTTGCCAGCCTCCAAAATTGTGAAGAATAAATTTCTATGGTTTATAAACTACTACACAGATTATAGTAATTTGTTGTGGCAGCTCAAAAAAATAAGATAGCTCTTTGAATGATGATACATGTCAGGTCAGAATGAAGGGCATGTACATTAAACAATCCTCCACACAGACAATGAATAAAACTCATGTGCACATTCTCATCCTATGAACATGGCTCCTCTCTCTGCAACACCAGAGCTGCTGGGGCCTATACCTTCAATGCATTCCCTGGTGCTTAGGTCTTAGGACTTGTAGGGCAGAAGGTCAAGGAGATTCTTTTTCTTTTCTTTTCTTTTTTTTGAGATAGAGTCTTGCTTTGTAGTTCAGGCTGGCCCTGAGCTCACTACATAGCTCAGGCAAGCCTCAAACTCACAGCAATCCTCCTGCCTCTGCCTCCCAAGAGTGCCGGGATTATAGAAGTGAGCCACCATGTCTGGCACTGTGGTATGTGGTTATTGGGGATCAAACTTGGGACCTTGCACTTGGAAGGCAGACACTGGAACCACTGAGCTAAATCCCTAGCCCAGGGAGGTCCTTTTTTTTACATCATGGACTGCCCTGCCCCAGACCCTGAACTCCATAATGTGTGACACCTCTACAATAGGAAGGTGATAAATTTGGCAGTAAGTCTTGTTTGGTAGCACATAGACAACTCTTTTCTAAACTTATGTTCTTCGCAGGCCTTCCCCAGAATCACATGAGTCAGTTTTTAAGACATCTGGAAGGTCTAAAGTCAAATGAAGCACTGAGCTTCACTGTCTACAATCCTCCTGAGCATTAACTACAGGAATGTATGTAAAGCAATAGGATTAATGGTATATGGTATTACCAATATAGAGACTATAGAATTCTATATTCTACAGAATATAGAACTAGGTTTGAGAGAGACAGAAAGAATCAGGAAAATGTTGGAGCTAAGTGGAAGGAGAGAAGCTACTAAAAAATTCAGAGTAGGAAATTCAGAACCTACATACCTATATAAGAGATTACATGGCTTTAGCTCCTCCTTGGTGAAATAGTTTTATGAAATTCCTAGCAAAATGCATGGCCTGCACTTAAACTTATACCATGTTAATTTAGAAGAATATTTCTTTCCATTGTCAATGAATCTCTAACACCTAACATAATATAGTGCTTGTCACAGATCAGGTGATCTGCAAATATTTTTTGATTTAATGTATAGCAGGCAGTCAGTAAAGTTTTGCTCCCCTTTTTTACATTCCCAATCTTTCTTAGAAACTTCTGCTGATTGTAGGTTTGCAAACTGTTTGTCATATATGTCTAATATTCAGTGGACAGTACTATATTGGACCACAGTCACTTCTCATTTTCCATTCAGCCTCCCTTCTTTTTCCACAGTCATTCTTCTTCCAATGAGAATAATAGCCTAGTAGCTTACTTTCCATTACCTTCCCTTGTCTGAACACCTTGTTGCTGTTGATTACATTCTTTTTAATTGGAACTTAATTTTTCCATATGATTTTTTTGGAGGAGTACTGGGGATCGAACTCAGGACCTTGTGCTTTCTAGGCAGACGAGGCATCACTCAGTTAAATCGCTGGGTTTTCATATGATTTAGTCTTCTCTCTATTTTTACCTCATTTAACAGTGGCAACTATTTTTATCTCATTATAAATTCACTAAGATCAGGGACATCCTTTGTAGACATTATGGCACAGGGCATGATGCTTTAGGTATCTCTGAACAAACACTCTCCCAACATGAATCTAGTTCGGTAAAGAATAATCACACAAAATAAACCCAAATGATATAGAACACTACAGTGTGTTTTTGGTCTTTCTAAACTCACTGCTTCCATTGTCATACACACAAACTGCCTGCATAGTAAGGATGAGGTGGAAGAGTAAGTAAAATGACAGAAAGCATGTCTTTCCCCCAGTTAGTAGGAGAAGTTAAATATTTTCTAAGAACGAAATACTCCAAGAAGGGAGGCAGAGTGACAATAACTGCAAAAAAGAAAAAATGAAGTCTGTGATTCGGTACTTTAGGAAGAATAATATTGTATGATGAGGACATTGAAAAAATATAAATAAGGCAAAAGGAGAAAGAAAAGAACCTCTTACTGTATAACCAACATAAACAAACTTCTTAGGGAGCAGGAACTGGACTTTGTGGGGAGGAAGCTGTGTCTCTATGACCTAAAGGTTCATGAAGCTGAGCAGGACTCCGGTGGGAAGAGAGAAGCAGTTAGGAGAGACTCTCTAGTAGGAAAATGACAGAATTCGTGGAACGGCCTTCTCAGGAAGAGAAGACTGCATGAGGACTTGATCTTTAAATTTGTGTTACACTGTCCTGAAGTAAAAGGATCCAGATCATCAGTAGAGATCCAAAATTATTAAGAAGCAAGTCACCGAAAATAAAGGGGAATATCCCAAATATTGTAACTAAAACTAAAAATGGAGCACGCTTCTCCGTGAGGGTTTAAGTTCCACACTACTGAAGGTGTTCAAATAGAGGCAGAATACATTTCTTACCTGGGCAGCTTTAGGAAGGATGATTCTCTGTACAGGTTATTAGATCAAATAACCTCTGAAATGCCTCTCAGTGTTAGTAGTCTATGCATTTGCTTATTAGAATGCAAAACTGGGGTAATCTGACAGTTTAGCCAGTTTAACACCCGAAAAAGAGGTGCTTGTGAGTTGAAAGACTACCTCACTTATACTAATACAGATGTAAGGACTTCCATGGTGATATTCCAGCAAGGGCCATATGATTCATGAACAAATGCTCATACATATACACCACAGATAGCACAGCTAGTCATTGTGCGCTTTCTTCTCCTGCACATGCCATCTGGCCCAGATTCTATGGCAAAACTAGAATACCAGATTATGTGTGCTCTACTACAGCTAAATTGCTTCCAGCAACTTTGAGCTTCAGTAGGAAGTGAGAAGAGATCTGAAGGGCAAAGCTGATCACTTTTCCAAGCGAAAATGGTCAATCTGTTTAATATTGCTCAATGACTCCATGAAATAAGTAGATCTACTCTGATCTACACAATCTTTGTTTAGTTACTAAAGGATTTTTGTCCACAAACACACATTGGTATATTACCTTTGCTTTTTAGTTCCTCTTCTCATGCCTATATCTCCACAAACTCTAAATTATTTATCAGGGCTTTGAATACCACTGAAATGTAAACTAACATTGCTCAGTGTTTCTCCTATTTCATTTCACTGCAATCTATGTAGAAGATAGAAGAAAAAGGTTTACTCACACTGCCTACAGCTTCTTTTTTCCATCTCTACCAGTAGCTATAGGCATTTTGAAGCCATCAACTGTATCCTTTTCCCTAAATTGCTCTATAGTGCTTAGTGATCCCAAGTAACACTGTTTAGCCTCTTTTATTAATAATTACCTCTAATGGATTCACATAGCTCCAAATGCCAATAGTAGCTTCTGGGTTACCACTGCTTCTCAAATATTGGGTGGAGTGTACATTTTAACATGTTTTGTAAAACAATGACCTAACCTCAGAATGCTCATGCTTCCATTCAAGTAGTTCCTCTCTATACAGTTTGAATATACACCAAGGACGCAAAGTTGAAATCATGTAATAAGAATTCTGAGAGCTTACACTTTCCTGGAGTCCCCGAGTATTGGGCTTCTTGAGAACAAAATAGTTCTCCAGACCCAAATCATCAAGACAGCAGTCAAATGAGTTCTATGATGTGCTTGACTCAGCTCCACGCAAAAGGGATGTAGCAGATGGCAGTGTGATGCGCTCCACAATAACCTAATAGGCACAAAGCTTGTGGGGTGCTGAGCTTGAGTATGTAACGTAGGGTTTAAGGAACACACTTAACAAAAACAGAAGATTTGTTGCCAGCAAAAATCAGGATATTATTGCTAAACATCAAATGAAAGGCAAGTGAAGGCTAAAACAAGATACCAAATCAAAAATAAGAAACAGCATAAGAGACTAAGGCAAAATCATGATCACTATTATTGGGACAGATGCCCACCTATGTGTAGTTCAGGAGTAGCTACATTTGTTTGTAAACAGAGTGGCAGATGATTCTGATTATAGTTAAAGTATGTGTTGAATATCACTTTCCTAACTGTGTCTCATACCAACTGATATAAAATTACAAGGTGAGACTAGAAACTAATTAGGAGAAAGAGGTCTGAGAGTTCCCTGTTTGCAAATCTGAAAATCTTGGCATTTATGTCCAAGAATTTTACTATAGAAGTTTGGCTCTAGTTTTGTATCTGTAGACTCTGAAACTAAAACAGGGTTTTCACTTAAATAAATTTGATGGAAACTGTAGAAATAATGAATGATTTCTATAGCAAGGAAATCAAATGAATTTAAAAGAAGTTGAATATACTGTTTTCATTTTCTTATGCTTTAAGTGGATCAAATAAGAAATAGAGAATAGCATAACAGTATCCCACCACCAGCAATAAATATATAACCACATGAAGCTTCAAACTTGGCTCCAACAACAGTCCATACTCTTCAAAATCAACATTTAAACTGGGCATTGTGGTACAGGTCTGTAATCCCACTACTCAGGAGGCCAAGATAGGAGGATCACAAAACTGAGCCCAGCTTGGCAATTTAGTGACTCGGTAAAGACCTTATCTCAGATTTTAAAAATATACGTGGATATAGCTCAGTCCAAAGACTTTAAGTACTATCCAACTAGTGTACCACCATTAAAAAAATATCATAGCCAGGTGTGGTGGCTCACACCTGTAATCCCAGCACTTGGGAGGCAGAGACAGGAGGATTGCTGAGTTTGAGGCTAGCCTGGGCTACATAGTGAGCTCAGGGCTAGCCTGAACTACAAAGCAAGAACCTGTCTCAAAAAAAAAAAAATTACAAAGTCACCCATCACGTGAAAAAAGAAGCACTAGAACTGGTTTTCACTGAAGTCTGAATTTGGCAGGGCAGGACAGGTTGGTTAAACACTGTTTCTTAAATGAGTAACACTGGGGAACAAAAGGACCCAGACATCATGCAGAATTGCAAGAGCATAAAGGAAGAGATCACAGCAGGGGGCCT
>PVIC010020574.1:0-29422 GCA_004025085.1 Thryonomys swinderianus
GTCCCTTGAAATCTAATGAGGGGTTGGTTTCCTAGAGCCAAATTTATCTGGCTGACTAGTCTTCCTAGGAAAGCCAACATCCTTCTTGAAGAGATGTCAAAACAAAACAGAAAAGGCCCAGCAGTTGGGATGCCTTATGCTGTGTAAGGCTGAAAGGTGGTCTTGTCCCAGTACCATTGCTCAGAGGCTACTGTCCTTAAGTGAGGTCAGCAGCCAGCAGAGGAGGAGGGTGCTCAGCTGGTGTTCAGCCAGGGCAGCACCAGGACACAGGTGGCAGCTGCTATGGCTCAACCTTGGGCAAAAATCGAAAAAAGAGGAAGTCATTATACTGGATCTCAGCAAAAGGTTGCCATGCAAGGGTGCTCATGCACTCCCTTGGTTTTTATACAACTTGCCTTTTTGGTTTCAAATTCAGGATTCATGAATAAGGTTGGTGATGCTGATCTGCACATGACTAAGCTGTTTTGACCCTAGCACGACTGCCTGGATTAAGGCCCATGGTAGGCAGTGCCACAGTTGCTACAACAGTCATACTGAGTGAAGAGGAATGGGTTTCCTATTCAGTGCTATTTTCCTGTCCTGAGTGGCCTACCGATGTCCCCAGAATGTGGTTTTCAGGGCTTCAACTAAACCATCTTAGTATATTCAGCTGTGAGGATATGCTGGAACAAACCTCTGGTTACAGAACTGAGTTAAGCTGGGTTCTAGAACTCCGTGCACCAGGCACCAGATGTCATGTGCCTCGGGAAACCCTTTTCTCATCTGTTTCCCCAGCTGCCTTTGAAACAGACCAAGTATGAGAATCCCGAATGAATGCTGTGGTGCCAACCTCCTGAGCCTCTGAGAGACCCTCCTTCCCTTTCCTTTGCTCCATGCCACATGCCCCTTCCCCAATTGGTGATTTAAGTGAATATCATGCGGGGGCTGGAGCTAAAACTTCCCCAGCCCCTGTAGACTGCCTCTGGGATCCCCTGCCGACCTCACTGCAGCCACACTGCCTCATCAGTGGCTTTAATCGCTAGGGTTTTTCCTGAGGTGCACACGTTCCCAACTTCCTACCCTTGGTGTTCCCCCAAATAGCAACGATGCCCCATGCGGTGGGGTGAAAGGAGGCTGATGAGCAAATGCTTTCTCTTATTTCCCCACTGGAGAAGCTCCTGGGAACCAGACAAGAGAATGCTCCTTGTTGAGGGCAGAGGTGGGGCTCAGAGGAGATTTCAGAGAGATTATGAGTAGATCTTTTAAAAAATTCTTTATTGGTACATTTTATATACAGCTCCCAGTCACACACAACATTGGCGAATTTGTACCAGTATATGACACAAGTTAATTCTCATTTTTACCCAGGTCCGTACCCACCTACAACCCCCCACCCCTTATATACATGTTCTTTAATTTTCTTTCCAAATCATATTTATTCTTTCCCCTCATTATGTTCCCACACCAAATTCCCTTTGGATATTTCCTATTTCACAAAAACTATCATACATTCTAGAACTCATTTACATCTACAGGTTCTCATACCAAAGATAAAATATGGTATTTGCATATCTGTGATCTATTTATTTCACATATTAGCATGTCCTCCAGGTGTGTCCATTTGCATATAAATGAATGAAACTTGTCGTTCTTTATGGCAGAGTAATATTCCATCTTAATTTTTTTTACAAAACCACATCTTCTTTATCCAGTCTCCCGCTGATGGCCATCTGGGTTGTTTCCAAGATTGGGCTCTCACAAACTGAGCTGCTATGAACATGGGTGTATGTATGTCTTTCCAATGTGATTTTTAAAATTCCTTTGAGTATATTCCTAGCAGGGGAATAGCAGGGTCAAATAGGACCTCTAAGTCCTAATTTTCTGAGGAATCTCCACACAGATCTCCACAGTGGTTGCAGAAGTCTACAATTCCACCAACAGTGGAGAAGGGTTCCTTTCTCCCTGCAGCCTCGCCAGCATTTATTGTTGGTTGATTTTGTAATAGCGGCCATTCTTTGTGGAGTGAGATGAAATCTCAGTGTTGGTTTCATCTGCATCTCCATGAGTGGATCTTGACAGGTGATGGATGGGGACGGGCAAGTGACAGGCAGGCAGAGACCAAAAGCAGCACTATCCAAACCCTGGGGATAGAAGGACCTGTCAGGAGCAGGTGGGCAAAAGTAGAATAGTCAGGGGACAAAAGAAGCAGAGGTGGCCAGTCTGGGGGCCTGCCGGTTCCCGGATGCCTGTCCCTCACTTCATCACCTGGCCCACCCCCAGCATGTGACACATCCGTCCTCTCGCCTAGGTGCAGGCAGCCTGTCACCAACTTGCCCACCCAACCCTCACTCTCTGTCAGCCTTCTCCTCCTCCATGAGAGTCGGAGCCCTCTGAGTTGTTGAGGAGTTGGGGCATCTGTAACATGGCACTTGGCTTTTTTTCTACCACCTCATCTGTCCTGGCCATTTGATGATCCTCGGAGCTCTGATATTGATGCAGTTCCAAGTGGGAGAATGGGGGATGACACACGGATCTGAAGCATCTTGGGCCCTCAGGGATACAGTTGGGTGTATAGTCTTTACTCCAGGTTGTTACTGAGAATCCGTCTAGTGTTAGGCTCGGGATGCAGCTCAGGGGTGGAGTGTTCGCCTTGTAAGAGCGAGGCCCCGGGTCTGTCCCAGTACCAAACGGAAGAAAAAGGGCAGGGACAGACAGAGACACAGAGAATTGCAAGAAAAGAAAGAAAAAAGCCCTTACCTTCAGGGTCCATACTACTGACAGAAAGCAGTCTCTGTGTGTATTTATTTCTTCCTCTTCCTTCCTCCCTCTCTCCTTTCAGTCCTTCATTTCTTCTTTCTATCCCATCTATAATATTCCACTAAGAATTTGCTAAGAATTTCTATCTCTCCTTTTCTCCCTATTTCCAAATAAAAGCCGGTCTCTGTGGATACTAGCTGATGACAAGGAGAGAAGGAAAATGTAAGAGATTGTTATTCTAAGGAACTGTCTGGACACTGTGGAATGCACTGAATTTCTCTCTAAAGGCCGTATTCTGAGCAGATATAAATATTCAGCGTCTTGGCCTTGGCCACCATGACTGCTGGCAGCACCAGGGCTTGCCCATTTGGGTGAGCCTGCCTTCCTCTGGGGGCCCCTTGTCCAGCCCACAGCCCTGCCCACCTCATTATTTATAAGACATGTCTCCTGTTTTCCATGGAAAATTGTTCCACTGAGCTTCCTGTATGGATATTCTGGGACTAAGAAGGTTGGCTTTTGATTTTTTTTCCCCCTGTAGCTTGCATAACACTCTGATTCCAAATCCCCTCGAATTCTCTCTCCTTTCCTACTGCTTTCTGAGCTGTGAAAAATACTCTTTAAACATTTTATTTTAGTTTTAAGAGCTCTATCCATACCTTACAACACAGCTGCAGGCCTCTATGATATTTTTTGTTTTAGATATGATCATCAAGTGTCTAGACAGAAAGAATGTTTTTGTGGGGATTTTACATTGCATTTTATAATCATGAAACTCAGCAAAGGTCTAATGAGAGGTATATTCATGCAGAGTTTCAAAGCACAAGTTCTGCCTCAAGGCTGCAAGTGATAAAGGATAATAGTAGAATTTGGAGAATTGCTGCCTTTACATGCATATACCTAGCAAGCCATAGTAAATTTCCTCTCAACTACTCTTCAGCACATGGTTAATTTGCCTGAAGTTCTGTATATTAATATTTTAGAGGTGATGATTTACAGGAAACAAGTACCAACACCCACCTACTGGAGATGTGATGTTGGACAAGTCGTTTTTACCCTGGATTTCAGCTGTCATTTGCCTGGGGATGAGGAGGGTGAAGCGTCTTAATATCTCAGTACCCTCTTTGACCTACCTTGCTATGGGGGCCAGGTGTACCAGGGTTGGGGAGAGAGTTCAGGAGAGCGGTTCTGTCGGCGGCCACTAGATGTCCCTGGAGCACACACACCTGAACTCATGCCCTTTCTCTCTCTCTCTCTCTCTCTCTCTCTCTCTCTCTCTCTCTCTCTCTCTCTCTCTCTCTCTCTCTCTCTCTTCCTCCCTCCCTCCCTCCCTCCCTCCCTCCCCTCCTTCTCTTCCTCTCTCCTCTCTCTCCCTCTCCCTCTTTCCCAGTAGCACCTGAGATTGGTGGTGGGACTGTGTGCACGACATATTTGTGTTCTGTGAAGGAATAGTGACTCAGTCACGGAGAGTCAGAAAAGAATTTTAAGAACTATCAAAACAATCCTTTCGGGTTATTTTTATGGCTGAAACCTATTTGGAAACTGCTTAAAGAATGGACTCGTGTGTGCGCTGTGAAAAAGAAATTTACAAGTCATTTTTCAAACATTAGTGGTATCACAAAATAAGAGTTACTATGGTGTAAATATATACTTAAGGTGTGGGCATTTTGAAGATGAAGTAGCAGACACAGCTTCCCTCTGTATCTATGCTTTGGAAGAGACTCCTACGTGCTGTTGCCCATGCGGGCTCTGAATAGGTACCCTGTGCTCAAGGCACCATCTCAAAATATGCAGAGGGAAGATGTGAGGAGGGACAAAGTCCATGAAGAGGACTGTGCTAGCTTCCTATTCTTTTTTTTTTTTTTTTTTTTTTGTGACAGGGTCTCGCTTTGTAGTTCAGGCTGGCCCTCAGCTCACTATGGTGCCCAGGCAAGCCGCCGCGAACTCAGCAATCCTCCTGTCCCTGCCTCCCGAGTGCTGGGATTACAGGCCTGAGCCACCACGTCCGGCATTGTGGTATGCGGTGTTGATTGTTGGTGGGCGTGTCTCCACGCTCAGCATTATATGTGGTTACCGGGGATTGAACTCAGGACCTTGCGCTTGCGAGGCAGGCGCTGGAACCACTGAGCTAACCCTCCGGCCCTAGCTTCCTTTTCTTGTGACAAAATAGCTGCAACAATCTGCTGTAAGGAGAGAAGGTCTGTTTTGCTTCACAGTTTCAGCCCACGGTCGGTCAGTCCCGGTGCTTTTGGGCCTGTGGTAAGAAAGAGTATCATAGTGGGACCAGGAAGAAGAACAAAGCTCCTCACATCACTAATGAAAGAAGAGGACAAGTCAGGCGTCCTGTAATCCCTTTTCTGGACACACCCTCAAAGACCTAAATCTTTTACAACACCTGTTTTTGAAGGATTTCACCACCTTAAATAGCAATAAGTCTGTCTTTACCACCTTTAGAGGATGGAACTTACAAATCAGTGGCTCGTTTATTTCACTATGATTGTGTCATTAAGGTGCATTCTTTTGGCTATAAATGTCTCTAATTTATCATTCTTTATGGATGAGTAATACCCCATTTTATTTTTTAAAAACCTTATCTTGTTTATCTAGTCTTCAGGTGATGGGCATTTGGGCTGATTGTAATATCTAGCTACTACAAATTGAGCTGCTATAAACATAATATAGGTGCATATATGTCGCTGTGGTGTGACGCTTTTAATTCTTTTGTGAATATACCCAGCAGGGAAATAACAGGGTCAAATGGGACCTCTAATCCTAGTTCCTTGAAGAATCTCCACACTGATCTCCACAGTGATTACACCAGTCTACATCCCCACCACCCTGCCAACATTTGTTGTTGGTTGATTTCTTGTTAGCCATTCTTTCTGGAGTGAGGTGAAATCTCAGTGTTGTTTTTGTCTGCATCTCTCGAATGACCAGTGATGTTGAACATTTCTTCATATGTTTCTTAGCTGCTTATACTTCTTCATCTGAAAAGTGTCTGTTCATTTCACATGTCCATTTTTGAATTGGGTCTTTAAATTTGCGGGGCTCACTTTTTAAAGTTCTTTGTATACTCTAGATAGTAGTCCTTTGTCTGGGAAACAGCTGGGAAAATTTTTTTTTCCTAACTTATAGGTTGTCTTTTCATTCTGTTGGTGATTTCTCTTGCTGTGCAGAGCTTTTTAAAAGATAAGATCCCAGTGGTTCATTATTTCTGCTAGCTCCCATGTGCTGAGGTTTTGTTCGTAAATTCTTTCCCTATACCAATGTCTCCAAGAGTTCTAGCGAACCTGTTTTTTAGCAGGTTTAGTGTTTCTGTTTTAATATTTAGCTCTCTGATCCATTTTGATTTGAATTTAGAGGGTAAAAGGGATAGGTCTAGCTTTAGTCTTTGGCAGGCTGAAACCCAGTTATTCCAGCACTATTTGTTAAAGAGGCTGCCTTTCCTCCCTTGAGGGTTTTGGCTCCTTTGCCAAAGATGAGGTGACTTGGTATATCTGGGGTTGTTCCTGGATCTTCTAGTCTGTTAGGTCTAGCTTTAGTCTTTGGCAGGTTGAAACCCAGTTATTCCAGCACTGTTTGTTAAAGAGGCTGCCTTTCCTCCATTGAGGATTTTGGCTCCTTTGTCAAAGATGAGGTGACTTAGTATATCTGGGGTTGTTTCTGGATCTTCTAGTTTGTCCCACTGATCCTCAGGTCTATTCCTTTGGCAGTTCCATGCTGTTTTTATTACAGTGGCTTTGTAGTATAGGTTCAAGTTAGGGACTGTGATACCACCTTCCAGAGTCTTCTTACTTAGAATTGCTTTTGCTATTCCAGGTCTCTTCTGGTTCCAGCACATCAAAGTCTTTTGATTAGGTAATTCTAATACATCCATTTAACAACTGAGGAAATGGAGCCAAAACAGAAGTGCTCCAAATTTCCTATTCTGTGGGGCTACTGTATCACAAGAGCTATGTGTTACTTAAATAATTGATCCTTTGATTAGACATTCTATCAAGGAAAATTCCAAACTTAACTTTCTTAGTTTTAAACTCGTGAATTGAAAAATGTGCATAATTGTGAATTTTGTGTAACTTATTAATTGCTTATTTTTTAACTTTATTTTTATCTTTATTGGTACATTGTATGTAAACATCATGATCACACTCAATATTGGGAATTTGTACTAGTATATGACATGATTTAATTATCATTTTTTCCCATTCCCCTACCCACACCACAGCCCCCACCCTCTTAATTGCTTATTTTTAAATTTGATGAAACATGGCAGATCAGTGAAGGATAGCTAATTGCTGGAAGAATTTTCTTGGTATTTTTTTGTATGTTTTATTTTGAAGGTCTGGACGTTTATTGGTTAGCATTTCAAACAAACTTTCCAGGCTGCCTTTAACCTCATATATATTATTTTGAAATCACTCATTCTGGACACTTGTGTGTGCATTTACCCCAGTTGTGATGTGGTCACACCTCATCGTGACCTGTGTGATGCCTAGGACATGGGCCTGGTCTGTGTGCTGTTGTATCCACCAGCCAGGATGGCCCTCCAGAAAGAGAATCTCTAATCTTTTCAGAAAATCATCCTCTTAGCATACTGGTAGTGCCCTGTGGTGTCCACTGGATTACTTGATTTATTTCTCACACTTGAATCTCGTAGGTTTTGGCTATTTTTAAAATATGATTCATCTTCCAATGACAACAATTTGTCACTACTAAGCTGTTCAAACTAATGCTTCAGTTTCTGATGAGGAATCCCCAAGGAAGAAGATGGAAAACGTTTCTGAGATATACCAGGCATTTTCACCATCTCTTTCACTTCTCCCACTGTTCTTTCAATTAAATATCATTATTTCCATTTTGAAATTGAAGACACTCAGGGTCAGAGACTGGGAGGAACTTGCCCAAAGTCACACAGCTAGCTGGTATGTTTCCAAACCTAGATTTAATGTAGGTGCCTTGACTCACAACTTTTCCATGGCTGGGAATATAGCTCAGTGGTAGAACATGTGCTTAGCATTCATGAAGCCCTGTGTTCCATGCTCAGCACCAGAAATAAAAAATAAAACAAGATAGAAAAGAGCCAGACTTCCCTTGCTGTTGCTGTCTTGAAGAGAAAGTCTAGAGATGCCATGAACAATGTATATATCACTGGATAACAACATGACCCACTACAAGAGCATTCTGAAGGCAAACATATTCAGTTTTGTGTAAAAATCCTAACAGGTTGCATGTTGATTGCTTCTGGTGACCTTTAGCCCATTACAGTTTCTTCACGTAGACGTTATGCTATGAAGAGCTGTAGGCTCCTTAGCTCCCCACCCACATCTTGAGGTTGCAAAATTCTGTGGACTGAGGAGGACTCCGTGTGTGCATCTGGGGACATTGGAATCTGCTGGAGAAAGGCTGAGGGACATGGGTCAGGATTGATTGGGCTGGCAAGAGAATGGAGAGCAGCAATACAGGTAGGATGCTTGCTCTGCTGGCACCAAGGCATAGGGGCTCTAGAGTGCCATGGGGCTCAGCTGCTCCCGAATCTCTGTGAGCCTCGGTTGACTGTCCCCACCTCTGGCGGCCACCATTCTTTTTCTTAAAATTGAACGGTACATTTTATAGACTGCTTATAATCACACTCAACATTGGGGGATTTGTACCAGTATATGACATGAGTTAATTCTCATTTTTACCCATATCCTTACCCATCCACAACTCCCCACCCCCTATATACATGTTCTTTCTTTTTCTTTCCAAATCATATTTATTCTTTCCCCTCATTACTTTCCCCTACCACATTCCCTTTGAATATTCCCTATTTCACAAAATCTATCATACATTCTAGAACTTGTTTACATGTACAGGTTCTCATACCAGAGAAAAGATATGTTATTTACATATCTGTGATCTATTTATTTCACTTATTACTGTTTCCTCCAGGTGTATCCATTTGCACATGAATGAAACTTGTCATTCTTTATGGCAGAGTAATACTCCATTTTATTTTGTAAAAAACCACATCTTCTTTATCTAGTCTCCCATTGATGGCCATCTGGGTTGTTTCCAAGATTAGACTATCACAAACTGAGCTGCTATGAACATGGGTGTACATATGCCTTTCCAATATGATTCTTTTAATTCCTTTGAGTATATTCTTAGCAGGAGAATAGCAAGGTTTAATGGGACCTCTAATCCTAGTTTTCTGAGGAATCTCCACATTGATCTCCACAATGGTTCTACCAGTCTACAATCCCACCAATAGTGAAGAAGAGCTCCTTTCTCCCTGCAGCCTCGCCCGCATTTATTGTTGGTTGATTTCACAATAGCAGCCATTCTTTGTGGAGTTAGATGAAATCTCAGTGTTGTTTTCATCTGCATCTCTGGAATGACCAGTGATGTTGAACATTTCTTCATATGCTTCTTGGCTGCTTTGACTTCTTCCTCTGAGAAATGTCTGTTCATTTCAGATGTCTACTTTTGAACTGGGTCTTTAAACTTGGGAGGATTATTTTGTTTAAGTTCTTTATATATTCTACATAGTAGCCCTTTATCTGACAAACAACTAGTAAAGATTTTTTTTCTCATGTTGTTGCTTGTCTTTTAGCAGTGCCAGTGGTTTCTTTTGCTGTGCAGAAACTTTTTAGGAGGATGAGATCCCATTTGTTGATTCTTTCTGCTAGTTCTCATGCGATAGAGGTTTTGTTCATAAAGTCTCTGCCTAAGCCAATGTCTCCAAGAATTCTACCTAACCTGTTTTGCTGCAGGTTTATTGTTTCTGTTTTAATGTCTAAGTCTCTAACCCATTGTGATTTTAGTTTAGTATGTGGTGAAAGAGATAGGTCTAGCTTAGTTTTTGGCAGGTTAAACTCCAGTTTTTCCAGCACCATTTGTTAAAAAGGCTGTCTTGCCTCCATTGAGGATGTTTGGCTCCTTTGTCAAAGGTAAGGTGACTTAGTGTATCTGGAGTTGTTCCTTTCTAATATATTCCACTGGCAACCACCATTCTATCTGCTAAGAAGACATTGTTGGAATGAGTAACAGATGAGCCTCTGTTAGAGTAATAATATGCACTATAATGAGATACAGACAACTGTATCTCTGTTTACAGAGATTAGA
This sequence comes from Thryonomys swinderianus, assembly GCA_004025085.1. NCBI lineage: Eukaryota > Metazoa > Chordata > Mammalia > Rodentia > Thryonomyidae > Thryonomys > Thryonomys swinderianus. Next base: position 9,841 of record PVIC010020574.1, read on the forward strand.
AATTGACTTTCCTCTTGGTTCCACAGGCTGGGACATGTGTGAGCATGGCAGTAGCATCTACCCAGTGTCGGATGAGGTCTTCTGCTGTACTATAGCATGGCAGAGAGCATCACAGCGAGATGTGAGGCAGAGCTGACAACTCAGTCCTCTGTTCCTCTTCATATGAAGCAACTGATGCTCACACAGGGACCTGGTTCTCAGGACCTTGTCCAGGAAAGATAAAAGACCCTGTCTCCAAGTACCATTAACACTTGACTTTGAGGATTAGGTTTCCAATGCATCAGCTTTTGGTGGACAAATTCAAACCACAGCAGAAATGTACCATAAGCCACACCTGGCCAAAAAACATCAACAATTTCTTAGAATTAACACTAGAACTCTAGGGGTTTTTATACATATTTATAGTAAAGTTACTAGTTTAGTCAACCATATTCTTGATTATTGATAATCAACCATATTGATAGTCAACCATATTATTAATTCTTTCAATATTATTGTGCATTCTATCATTCTCAAGCAAGTTTCATCAGTATGCTTCTGGGTTCTGAAATATGGGCTCTGGTCTCAAAATACTTCAGTTCAAATCTCAGCCTTGCCACTTACAACCAGAAAGTCATGCACCATTTAAGTAGTCTGAGCATACCTGTTGTCATAGATAAACCTGATATGGGTATGGCCTTCACAAGGCTGCTGTAAAGATTAAATGAGATAGAATATGTGAAGCATTTAATACGATGTTTGGCATGTAGTATGCAAGAAACAAATGTGGTCTATGAGTATTTATTGTGCATTATTAAGGGTAGGTTCCTGTAATGTACCTCTAGGTTATAAGAGGAATCAGGTAATAGTTGAGTTAATCTCTCTGACCAGACTGGAGAGAACAGGTTGGAAAGTCTGTCTCCCCACCCCCACCTGTAAATATTGGCTTATACTGGACTCAGTCTTGTCCTAGTATGTTACCTGTATGACCCATATGTTTGTCTTTCTCAATTCTTTTCTCAATTCTTTTGGTGCTTGGTTCCTCAGAAACAAGGATTCTTTCCCCAGCTTTGAAGATGCGAAAATTGAGACTTGGAGTTTAAGTGATCTTCCCAAAGCTGTGCAGCTAGAGCTGAGTCTTTTGTTTCCCTGTTTCAAGCCCAGGACTGGCACTGTGAGAGAGCAGCTGCCAAACACAGGCTACCACTTTGGCCTTTAAACTCCAATCAAAGCAGAGAAATTTCTCAAAGGCAGCAGTGCCTCCCACATGGAAGGTGTGCACAGTTCTGGCTGTGCCCAAGTGGCCAGTGATGTCTCTGGCTGCTTTAACCCCTTGGCCTCCACCTTCCGCTGATCTCCTTCTTATTCTTTTTTTAATTGAATTCTTTATTGGTACATTTTATATACAGCTCACAATCACACTCAACATTGGGGAATTTGTACCAGTATATGACATGAGTTAATTCTCATTTTTACCTATATTCCTACCCAACCCACAACTCTCCGCCCCCTATAAACATGTTCTATCTTTTTCTTTCAAAATCATATTTATTCTCTCCCCTCCTTACTTTCCCCTACCATATTCCCTTTGAATATTTCATATTTCACACCTGCAGCTGGTTCAGCGCAGTTAAAATCATGGAGCAGCTGGAGGAAACCCACTTCTCCAAGACCGGTTGACAGTGTCAACTCTACTGCTGACCCTCAACTCCAATGAATACCACACTTGTGCAACAACCAGGTTCAGAAATGAGGGCTGAATATAAGCACAGACACAGATGGTAAATGGAGCAGGACTGTGATGAGTGAGAGAGGAATTTATATTTCAAATTTAGCATCAAGACCAGAGACCCAATAAACAGTAAAACATCATGATTTACTTTTCTATTGAACACTAAGCCAGAATCTTTGTTCTGTCAAAAACACATGTAAACTAAGGAAAGTTCTATAAATTCACAGATTATGGATCCACAATGAATATGAAAATAAGAGCTCATTACTAGGTGAAGTGAAGTTTAATATTTCTTTTTTTTTTTTTTTGAGACAGGGTCTTGCTTTATAGTTCAGACTGGCCCTGAGCTCACTATGTAGCCCAGGCAAGCCTCAAACTCGGCAATCCTCCTGCCTCTGCCTCCACAGTGCTGGGCTTACAGGCTTGAGCCACCGCGCCTGGCACTGTGATGTGTGGTACTGATTGCCAATGGGCGTGAGCCACCAAGCCCGGTATTGTAGTATGTAGTTACTGGGGATCAAACCAGGGACCTTGTGTTTACTAGGAAGGCACTGGAACCACTGAGCTAAATCTCCAAGTTTAATATTTCTTTTGGAATTAACCATATGGAAGGCAAGATCCGTGCTCTTTCACCAACTGTCCCTTATTTCACTATTAAGAACAGAGTCTTGGAATAGAGTAAGGTACTGATTTAATGCAACACTCTTATTATTTCAGTATGATATTAGTTGTATTTGCCAACAGAGAGAAGGAACTCTCATAGCTCATTGACCAAAGGTAAAACTAGACAGCAGTGATGTTCCAGCAATACCATCAAGCCCTAAAAATACACTGAGGTCAGACAGTGTCTTGCTTTGAGACAGGGTCTTGCTTTGTAGTTCAAATACTTAACGGTTTATAGAGAACAGAACTCAGAAGCAAGGGATAGGTTATTGAAAGTATGGTCTTATTGTCAGGGCAGATCAAATATACTTCATGTTGCAAGTCACAGAAAACCCAAACAAGTTGATTTGCAAATTGATGATGGATGTGTCCAGGTAGCAGAATATCCTGAAGTTATCAGACTTTACAATTGGCCTGATCAGGGCCACAGTATTTCTTTGGGATTCTCTTGCTCCCCACTTCTCCTTACATTGGTGTCTGTGGAGACAGAATGACGCAGCCCTTCCAGGATTCTGAATGTATGAGAGAAGAGAAGAGGGAACACACACATGGAAGAGAATAACACCACCATTATTAGTGCAAAGCTTTGAAGAAATCTGGTGTCTTTGTCACTGTTTTTAATGCTTATAACAACCTGTGATGTGTCCCTGATTGTCTGTATGTCCAGCAGAGAATGCTAGGGCTTTGAAGTTCAGTATGTTGTTCCACATCTTCAATCACTTCTCTCAGGAGGAACTAAGGAAAAGAGGAATTTAGAAGACACAGGTGGGTTGACTTAGCACGTGGGATCTGCAACTTACTCAAGTGGTCCGTGGTGTCTGGGTGTGTGTGCACCAGGCCGCCCTGTCCTGTGTCTGGTCACATTTAATACCCACTGTTGGTAGTGCTGCTACAAACATTTTTCAGTGTTTTGTGTGCGATAGCATCTAGTGAGGAAGATCAGTACTGTTGATCACATTGTACCTATCTGGGTGCCTAGAAGCTGTCTTTTTCTGTTAATAAAAGTTTTAATATTGCATTGTTTTAAAAAATTTCTTAGCAAGGGAAGTCTCTGTGCATTTTCAGATAGCTAACTCTGGGGGCTCTTGTAACTGTACAACTTACCTGAGGATTGGCAGCTGGTCATGTCTAGGTATTGTTGGTTTTGTTGGCATTGTTAAATATGTATCAACAATTCAGTCCATCTGTTCTCTTCTTGTTGCCTATGGAAAAGAGAAGTGCAAATTAATTGGACAAAGTTCAAACCAGACACACGTGAGAAAAGAATTTGTCCCCTGCCACAGGGCAACCATTCTCTGAAAACCATGGAAAATGACTTGTAACTAATCCTGGAAGAACAGAACAAAAACATCCAGAATGACTGATGAAGATTTGTTTGCATTGCCCTATGTGTTGTCTGCTTATGGACCTATTTATAAAATTTTTTTATTGAAGCCAATTTTACAACTTTCATGCCCAGGTAAACTCAATGAAGCCTGTGTGAAAGATGGTGGAAAGCTAAGCATCTGTATGAACTGAGAACCTCAATGGTAAAAAGCTCATTTGGGACTTATGATTGGTTGCTCTCCACGTGTGTGCATGGGTTGGGCCTGGACATCAGTTGTCTTGTTTTTCCAGAGCCTCTTGTGCATGTGCACATAGAGAGTTGACAGCTGAAACTCATGTTGAAATTTAACCTCTGCTATTAAGAGATGGGGGCTGGGGATTTAGCTCAGTGGTTCCGGCGCCTGCCTCGCAAGCACAAGATCCTGAGTTCGATCCTGGTAACCACATACAATGTTGGGCGTGGTAGCTCATGCCCACCAGCAATCAATACCACGTACCAGAATGCCAGGCATGGTGGCTCATGCCTGTAATCCCAGCACTCGGGAGGCAGAGACAGGAGGATTGCTGAGTTCCAGGTTTGCCTGGGCTACATAGTAAGCTCAGGGCCAGCCTGAACTACAAAGCGAGACCCTGTCTCAAAAAAAATAAAAGGAGATGGGACCTTTATTGGTACATGTTCTACATACATCATGATCATAATCGACATTGAGAATTTGTACCAGTTCATGACATGACTTAATTCTCCTTTTTTCCCATTCCAAAATGGGACCTTTAATAGGTGATAGGGTTCTTCCTTCGTGGATGGAAGAACTCATTCATGTAATTAACAGATTAGTGGTTTGGAGTTATCACCAGAGTGGCCTTCTATAGAAGCTAGTTTGGGTAGGTTTCACAGTTCCTGGCAGGTGATGCCTTGGGCCACATCAAGACTGCCAACAAGGTCATCCCAAATGCAGCCCCTCAGCCTTGGACCAGACCCATGAGACAAAGTAAGCTGCTTCTCTTCACAGCTTCCCCAATCTGTGGTGTTAGATATTAGCAACAGAGAACACACTAAGTGCCTCTCCTCCTTTCCTTTAGAGATGAACCTCAGACCATGGTCTCAGAGACTTACTGCTTTCTATCTGCCCTGCCTGGCTGCACTCAGCTCAGTTCCCTGAATTCTGCTGTCACATCATGATTCAGTGGAAGCAACATTTTAAACACCGCCAGTGACCTGCCTGCCAAATCTGAGCTGCTTTTCCTCTCAGTCCTGATGTTCCGCACCTGTGATGCTTTTGCTATAGGGACCTCCTTGTCCTTGTAATTTTTGGTGGCTCCCCATCTATCTGTTTTTAGCTCCTTTTCTTTTACCACTGTCATAAATGTCATCTAGGATTGTCCTTGACAGGAACAAATAACCCTAAATCTAACATGCAAATGACCTGTCAACCCTCGTGTCCAAACCAAATCAACTCCTGAAACCCTGGATTTGAATTTCCCTTTAGCTTTGAAATTGATCCTGTCTGTCTAAACCCATTGGATCACATCTCCCTGAATTTATAGATTTATTTAAAAATTATTGATATTTTTATCTCGAGTTTAAGACAATGGTGAAAGCTTTTTATACTTTTTCTAAATTTGATCACATTTTTCAAGTTTACATGTAGAAGTGCATCTATATCCGAGTTTTTACTATCCATAGTTTGAGTTACTCCAGCTAATAGACCTCTGAAAATATTCAGTTAAAATTGCAGAAAGAGGGCCAGAGATTTAGCTCAGTGGTTCTGGCGCCTGCCTCGCAAGCACAAGGTCCTGAGTTTGATCCTGGTAACCACATAGAATGCTGGGCATGGTGAGTCACGCCCACCAGCAATCAATACCACATACCATAGTGCCAGACGTGGTGGCTCATGCCTGTAATCCTAGCACTCAGGAGGCAGAGGCAGGAGGATTGCTGAGTTCGAGGCTTGCCTGGGCTCCATAGTGAGCTCAGGGCCAGCCTGAACTACAAAGCAAGATCCTGTCTCAAAAAAAAAAAAAAATTGCAGAAAGAGCCAGACGTGGTGGCTCACGCCTGTAATTCCAGCCTTCAGGAGGTGGAAGCAGGAGAATTGCTGAGTTAGAAGCTTGCCTGGGCTACATAGTGAGCTCTGAGCCAGACTAAACTACAAAGTGAGACCCTGTTTCAAAAACACAAAACAAAACAAAAATTGCAGAAAGAAGCAATTCTCAAGTTTCAAATGGCACATCATTCTCAGTAATGTGATAAAATGGCACATGGTCTTGCTCCAACACACCTGATAAGTGAATTGTCCCTTTGTCTACAATACTCACTGGTTGGTTGGTTAGGAGGTGCTGTCTTGGTTCTCAGATGGATATTTCCATCTCAGAGTGCTTGTGTTGACATAAAGTAGCCTAAATACTGTGTCACAATGCCTAGACAGTCACCTCACCTCATCTCATGTCATCACAAGATTGAACACTATTTTGGGAGGCTACATTCAGTTTTATCATACTATATTGTTATAATCGTGATATTTTATTCTTGTTGTTAGTCTCCTATAGTACTCAGTTTATAAACTAAACTTCACCGAGATAATATGTATATTGGAAAAAGTAGCGTTTGGGTACTATCTGTGGTTTCAGCATCCGCTAGGGGTCTTGGAGTTTCCTGTGTGGATGCAGAGGGACTGCTGTCTGCTGATGCTGAAGGCGGAGGAGTGATGTGCAGTGGGCTTTTGTCAAGGTTCTTGCTGCTCTGCAACTTTCACTTTGCTATCTTACAAATCTATGAATTTATGAGTCCTATTCCCCTAAGATATAAATCCAGAAAACTTCATTTTACCTATATATTTATCAGCTAGGGCTCATAACTGAATATAGTCAGACATATTCGCCCTTGTGAAATTCCATATTTATTGGAAAACTGAAACAGGAAATGTCTCATGGAGTTTATCTTTGCAGGTATAACTGCAGCTAGGCAGCAGCTTTTGTGCAGGGCAGCGTGTCACACATGACTTTGGTGCTGATGGCCAGAGCAGCTGACGCTGCATCTTTGTACTCCGTGGCAGTATTTAACACTTGGTGACATCCGTGGCAGTTTCTTCAACTGGTCCATGCCTTAACACAGTACTGACTCTTTCCGGGAAGTTTGACCTTGAATATAGTACAAAAACTCTCCAGTAGCCTGCAAATACACTTCTCTCCTGCTAGTTTCTGTTGCTTGCCACGAGAATCCCAAGGAACCCCTGAGGGAAGTGTGGGAGGGAAGGGTAGCCCTGCACAAGAACTCCGGGAGGGTCATGTCCATGCGGGTAGCTCTGAGCTGAGTACCTCCAGGGCACCATTATGGAGAGTGAAAGGTGAGGGGAGAGATTTGGGATGTGCAGCTTCACGTGCCTCAGTAACGTTCCTCACTGTGCAGTGGATGCTCCAGTTCTGCTCTGATCCTCACCTCATGTCACTTTATCCCAAGCACTTTCCTAAAAGCATCACGGTAAAATATGCATAAAATTTAATGTTCTAACCATTTAAAGTATGTATTCAATGGTAGTAAATGCATTTATATGGGCATACTATGAATCTCCAGTACTCATCTTGCAAAACTAAAACTTTTTACTTATTTTTTTTTTTGAATAGGAAAATTTTATTGAGAGAGAAAGCTTCTGCCTTAAGAGAGACAGAAGGGGGGCCCGGAAAGTGGGTAACCCCAGGATTGCTTTCTTTAGGGGGATTTTATGGACCAAAATAAACTTTTTACTTATTAAACATTTGTCCATTCTCCCTTCCCATCCCCTAGCACGATATTCTATTTTCTTTTTCTGTGAGTTTTGATTACTGTGCACTCCTCATATAAGTAGACTCATACAGCATTTGCCTCTCTTTATAACTGACTTAGTTCAAACAGCATAGGTTTGGTAAGGTTCATTTACACTGTGGCATGTGTAGGACTTTTCTTCTTAAAGGAAGAGTAACATTCCACGGGGTTTCTTTTTCCACTCATCCACCAGTGGACATTTAGAATGCTCTATCTTTTGGGTTATTGTGACTAAGTCATCAATGAATATGAGTGCTTAGAGTCAGCAATGTTTTAATCATAGTGACTATCTCCTACATAGCATTTACTTTATATCAGACACTTACCTAACATATTCTAACTTCTCAAAGTCTTGCACCATCTCTATGACTTACAAATTATTACTATCCATAACATACCAGTGAGGAGAAAAAAATGATTACAAAACCCTCATAGAAGTTGGGAACTTGTTCCTGGTATCTTAAATCCTGATGGTGGAACTGGGGTTCAAATATTCAAGTCTGACTATTGAGTCTGAACTTCCCACTATGTTATCTGGATATTAAGCCATTAGATGTTGGTCTTTGTTGTTTAATGTGCTGACCCAGTTTCCAAGAATGGTGTTCATTCTTTCCATTTATGTCTGCACATCACTGTTTTTCCTTATTGACTGTCCAGTTACTCACAACCATTGGACCTACTTTAAACCTTAACATAGCCCTCACCACTACCTAACATTTACTGTACAATTTACCTCATGTTCATAACCAGTTTCCCACTAAAACATAAGCTTCATGAAAGCACAGAGCTCGTGCTTATTTGCACTCATATTGCCAGTGTATGGGTCCCTGATTAGCAAAAGAATAATATTTCTTTGTTAAAATAATTAATAAATTCATAAATGAATAAGTCTGAGTGACCCTGAATCTTGCAATAAGAAAAATAAAACACATGTTAATAAGGTGGGGAAAATCTTTCCATAGAGCTAAGGCTTTAAATAAATGAGTTAATTAAAATGGCTTAAATGGCTCCTCGCTCTAATGACCACCTGGTAGCCTGCTACCCTCTAGCTGTGTTCACAGATTAGATTAGCTGTCATGCTGGCACTGTGTCTACTGTATACAGCTGGAATAGCTAAGGTGATCTTGCTTATCCAGCTTTGTGAAAGTTAAGTATTTAGTTCAAAGATATGATGATTGTCTGTAATTTCAGCTGAAAATGAATGAACAATTTTTTCCAAATCGGCACCAGAGAGGACCTGGTCTGCAGACTCTCTTCCCTCTGCCTGGGCTCCAGGGACATCAGCATCTCCAGGGTCACTTCTGGGTGGAAGAGAGCCAAACTTTCCAAACCACTCAGTACTTTACTGTCTCATCTTTTTTCATATTTCTCTGTAGAAGAGAAATTTGTATGGAAGAAAGAATTTTCACAAAAGATAGTATTGTTTAGAAAGGAAAAAACAGGAAATATATGGTGGAAAGATCCCCTGTACTTGTCAGTATTTTAAAAATGTGCTGACCAGCCAGGCATGGTGGCTCACGCCTATAATCCCCACTCGGGAGGTAGAAGCAGGAGGATTGCTGAGTTCAAGGCTTGCCTGGGCTACGTAGTGAGCTCAGGGCCAGCCTGAACTACAAAGCGAGACCCTGTCTCAAAAACAAAACAAAACAAAACATAAAACAAAGTGCTGACCACACTGAGTTGAACGTGTTTTCTTCTCCCACAAGAACACATTTCCCACTTATGAAACAGAGCAAAGGTTGACTTTAAACTTGATTAAAATACACCAATGATGTTTATTCTTGACAGGAAAATACTTAGAGATCCTCCAGTGGAAGTGTTTTCTTCACTTACAAACTCTCACAGACGTGGTATGGAATTAGCATATACACAATTAAAACTGAATATCAGGACCCAAGGTTGCTAAAAGTAAGAGCTTTTACTCTGTGGCTCAGGGTTAGGAATCCATTGTGGAGATGTTCATCAGAATCTGTTTCTATCATGCCTTGGGTAGAAATATTCTGTTTCTCAGGTCCTTAAAAAATTGGGGAAAGAGGGGGCCGGAGATTTAGCTCAGTGGTTCCGGTACCTGCCTCGCAAGCATAAGGTCCTGAGTTTGATCCCGGTAATCACATACAATGCTGGGCGTGGTGACTCCTGCCCACCAGCAATCAATACCACATACCACAGTGCCAGGCATGGTGGCTCACGCCTGTAATCCCAGCACTTGGGAGGCAGAGACAGGAGGACTGCTGAGTCCCAGGCTTGCCTAGGCCACGTAGTGAGCTCAGGGCCAGCCTGAACTACAAAGCGAGACCCTGTCTCAAAAAATGGGGAAAGAACAAACTACCTAACTTGCCTAACTCATAAACAAAGAATATAACTCACTGAGAAATGATCTCTTTTTAGTTATCCTCACTAGAGGGTAGGGAAATACAATGTCTCTGCTGATTACAAACTCTGCAGCCCCAACTCTATGGGAAAGAGGGTCATGCTGTGTACCAGGGTCCAGCCTCATGCCTGGTGTCAACAGGCCTGATGGACCAGTCAGTGAGTAGAGGTGAGGCATATTGGCACCTCACAGGAACTGGGGAAGCAGAAAAGAAAAGTAGATGCTCCAAAGGACAGAAAAATTTATAAATGTTCAAAGCTTTGTTTCTGTTCTGGTAACATTTATGCAAAAAGAGAAACAAAGCTGAACAAAACAACATTAAGAAGTAAGCAGAATCTGGGACAAAAAAGAAAACAAAACAGGCATTGAGATCCTTTTAACTCTGGTCACCCTGACTTGGGGTTGCTCCTGTGTGGGTACAAAGTGCAGGAGCTAAGGCAGAGTGGGTGACACAGTGAGACAGAGGGAAGCTACTGTTTACATGAAGACAAAATTCTAGAGGTGAGAATTCACACTTAATCATGAGGAAATTTCCCATTTTCAAAAGGAAGCAGAAGCAGAGCAACAGGCAGACCCCAGGCAAGGTCATGCCAGGCCCTTCTGCTAGTGCAGATGAGATATTTCTGGCCTCCCAGAAGCTCTGGTCAGCTGGGCTGGCACTTGTCAGGATGGCAAAAGGACCCCCTGTGACCTTGCTATGCTGAGGCAAGCTTTCAGTTAGAAGACACCTATCTTCTTCCCTTTGATGCACATGTGATTGAAAGGAGCCTCAATTCCTGTCAAGCCACAGTTCTCACAGTTACTGGTTTTTGTTAGCCTACTATCTCATGTGGATTAAGAGAAAGTGTAATTACATCAACAAGGTGCATGCACTACGTCAAACTGTGTTTCTTTGGAACTCAGAATGAGTTATCCCACAGGAAATAAATAGGAATTTGAATCCCACTTCCACGCCACGAGATCTGACTTAATTCACAGTAAAGGTGAACAATACCTTCAGCACATATTCTCTGAATCTGAAGTAAGAACCCACAAATTGCAGAGACATATGTTCTTACTGGGAAAAAGGAAAAGACAGTAAAAGTTGACTTGTTCCTAAAAGACTTGGGATTTACTGTACTTTGAACACTAGTGTGGATCCCAACCCTAGATAGGGTCATATTTCCATAGTAATATGCATGTCCAGCTCCATTGTTGAGGCTCAGAATAACATTTCTTCTACTGCTGAATGACATCCCTGGCTTGGAGCCTTGAGCGGTGGCCTCACCACTGTCTTGAGGCCTTGTCTGTCCCTGGGCCCCAGCTCTCTCTGTTTCTCCTTGCAGGCTCCAACCCATGTAGGCTTTGGGAATAACCCTGATCCTTATCTGAAGATCTTGCTTTATCATCAATTTTGCACACTGGCTCTGAAGACCTGGACTTTGGGTTTTTTTGTTTTGTTTTGTTTTTGTTTTTGTTTTGAGACAGGGTCTTGCTTTGTAGTTCAGGCTGGCCCTGACCTCACTATGTAGCCCAGGCAAGCCTCGAACTTCACAATCCTCCTGCCTCTGCCTCTGCCTCCAGAGTGCTGGGATTATAGGCATGAGCCACCAAGCCTGGCATTGTGGTATGTGGTACTGATTGCTGGTGGGCGTGAACCACTATGCCTGGTATTATTGTATGTGGTTATTGGGGACAGAACCAGGGACCTTGTGCTTGCTAGGCAGGCACCAGAACCACTGAGCTAAATCTCTGGCCCATAGACTTTGGGTTTTTCACACTGACACAAAACTACACACATTTGTTGGGCACCATGTGATACGTTGATACATGTATGGGAGGTATCCTTAAAAATATGGTAAATGTTTAAATTTTTAAAATGTATTCAGAAAAAGACACAATGTCATTAATGCCTCTCAGAATGCTCCCCCTTGCTTTGAACACATCATCCCAGTGTTCTTGACATTTTCTGAAGCAGTTCTGGAAGTCCTCTTTTGTGAGTCTGTAGGCACTATCTGACTGCTTCGATGTTCTGAATTGATTCAAAGCATTTAATCATTTTGATCTGGGGAAGGAACCAGAAATTGCATAGTGCCAAACTGGTGAATAAGGTAGGAGAGAGCACGCTGTAGTGTTTTTACAAGGGTTTCTTCCCACTAGTGAGAATGGAAGGTAAGTGTATTTGAAGCAAAGAAGAGAATTCTGAGGGAGGTTAATGGCTACATATCTGTTACTTCAATAAATATTTTCATGTAAACACTCACTGTATGTTTTGATTGCCCCCTGAACTGCATAATGTTCAAATCCAGGTAGGCATACCCATCTCCTAAAATATTTGTGATTTCTTTGTGGTAAAAACACTCAAAATCCTTCCTTCTGGATTGTTTCAAATAAACAATGCATTTCTGTAATAAGCTATAATCACCCTATTGTACAATAAAATTATAGAACTTGGTATATATCCAAAGGGAATGAATGAAACCAGCACATAGAGGAGACACATGTGTTCCCATGATTATTGCAGCAGCATTCATCACAGCAGAGTCAGGGAATCAATTTATGTGCCCATCAGCAGATGAATGGATAAAGAAAATGTAGTATGGGTGTCTTGGGCAGTTTCTTTCTTTTTTTTTTTTTTTTTTTGAGACAGGGTCTCACTTTGTAGTTCAGGCTGGCCCTGAGCTCACTATGTAGCCCAAGCAAGCCTCAAACTCAGCAATCCTCCTGTCTCTGCCTCCCGAGTGCTGGAATTATAGGCGTGAGCCACCACGCCCGGTTTGGGCAGTTTCTTGTCTCTGATAACCACAATTTAAAGGAAGAAAATTTTGTTTGGGTTCATATTATCAGTCAATGCTCAGCTGGCTACAAGGCAGAAAAGGAGAAGGAAAGCTACTCACATCATGGTATCTAGGAGGCAGAGTGAGAGCCGAGGAGCTGGGGAGAGAGATGCATCCTTCCAGGTCACACACTCCAGCCAGACCCTGCCACCTGAAAGCAAGTCAGCTCTAGCATCCCAGAGGTCCAACCACCTTCCATAAGCTCATCTCTGAACTCATGAGTCTTTCATGGACATTCTATGCCTAAACCATAGCATATAGATACACAGCAAAATCATATTTAGCCATAAAGAGTTGAAACCTTGTCATTGCAACAATATGAATCAGACTGGAGGTCATTGTAGTTGGCAAAATAAGCCAGACAAAAAGGTCTCAACTTACATGTGGAATCTGAAAATGTTTATGTCATAGAAGTTGAGAATAAAATGGTGGATACCAGGGGCTGAAGAGAGTGAAGGACAAAGAAGGATGGGGAATGACTGGTCGCTGGGCACTGTTACATTATGGGAGACAAGTAAGTGTTAGTGTACTATTCCACCATGAGTTTCGATGCAGTTTCCATGGTCTCAACACCAAATATCTGTTCTGCTGTGGTCCTTAAGCTTGATCTTTGCCTGGGCATCTGTGTCAGTGCTCTGTGTCTTCTGTCACCTGCTCCTTTGACTGCTCTCAGCTCCCAGAAGTCCCAGTCTAGTTCCTCTGTAGACACCAAAGCCCTCCAGCCTAGTGGCTGAGTGCTACCTGAGTCTGATACGTGGAAGCCACATATGCCTTGAGTTCTAAGCCATTTAAAGCTAGTGGAAATAAGAATCAAGATACATCATGGACAGGTACAAATTCTCAATGATGAATGTGATCATAATGTGTACCTAAAGTGTACCAATAAAATCAATAAAGGGAAAAAAATTAAAAATTTGAAACAAGACCGGGGATTTAGCTCAAGTGGTACCACACCTACCTTGGAAGCACAAGGGTCCAAGTTCCATCCCCAGTACCATCAAAAAAAAAAAATAAAACAACAACAACAAAATAAAGCTAATGGACCTTAAAGGAATTATCTGAGTACCTGAACCCCAGTTCCTGATATTTGAAATTGGGATAACGATAACAGCTATGATATTTTCAGTGTTTGCTAATGCCAAAGGCTGTGGCAAAGGCAACAATGAACCTTACAATGAATGGTTTGAAGAAATGAATGGTTATTATTACCTCATTTTACCAGTGAAAAAACAGATGCAAAGGCACTTCAAGAATTTGCTTAAGTACACAATTTTAGTGCATACTTCCAACTCAGTGTGTCAGTTGGCTTTACATCAATGTGATAAATGCCTGAAATAATCCATTTAAAAAGAGGAAAGGTTTATTTTGGCTCACGGTTTCAGTCCATGATTGAATCAGGGACCTTCCACTTGCTAGGCACCACTAGAACCACTGAACTAAATCTCCAACCCCCATAATAACCTTTCAAGGGTTTGTCCCATGACCTAACTTCCTCCTGCTAAGCCCTACCTCCTAAAGAATCTACCACTTCCATATAACACTTTAATCTGGGAACCAACCATGCTTTAATACACAGGCCTTTGAGAGACATTTATGATTTTAGCTCTAGCATTCAGCATGACTTCATATCTGTGTCCTTAGCATTTAGCACTCACATGTGTAAGGCTCCCCACACAGTTCCCAGCAGGCAGAGTGTTATTTGCTGTTATCATGCAGGAAATAGTTGTCACCTTAATCTGAAAGTCATATTATTAATCCATGACACTGAGGTCCATTGCTCACCAGCACAGGCAGCTGCACCATCTCCTCCCCAAATCTGTCATCCCAACTCTGTGACAAGGTGTCAGCTCTGATTCATTCATTTAGCCATTTTGTCAGTTTTTCAGTAAATACCTCGTGCATCCTTACTTGCCATTCTGAGTACTGTGGATATAATAGTAAATGTGGACATGGCCTCTGCCTCCTTGGTGTTTACATCCAGAGAGAAAGCCAATTAAGTTTCTATCCACTGAGGGTGAAATTACAATAGGCAGAGCTTCCAAAAGACAGTGTGAGGTGTGGCAAGTCTGCCACTGGATTTGATGTAACCAGAGAACTGGGGAAGGATTCCAGAGGAACTGGTATAGAATTGAAAGCCAAAGTATGAGTACGTGGGAGTAGAGGATGAGAGGAAAAGCATCCCACAGACAAGAGCAGCATGACCAAAGAACCGGCAGTGTAAGAGAACTAGAAGGCCCTTGTGGCTACCAAGTATAAACAAAGACTGGAGAGATAAATAGGTTCTGAACCATCCCTCACCCGATGACATGTAAATCACAGTGGGGCTTTATCTCTATTCCAAGTACTCTGAGAATCCAGTGAAGGAATAAACTGAGGTGAGGTGGAGGAAGCAGTGGCATGATCCAAGTTACTCTTTGAAATGATCACTCTGGCTTGCACAATGCCTGGGTGAGATGCCAGCAACAGAGAGAAGGAAGAGACTGCTGATCTGGACTTTTTATTCAAAAGACTTTGGCAGGACTTTCCTTATAGATTGAATTGTTGGTTGCTCTCAAAATCTCTGGAAGCTTCAGCTGACAGTCCTTACAGGAGACCAGCTAAGATGTGCCAGCTGCTGCTGATTCTGCTGCCAGAGCCCCTGTGGATTCCAGAGGCTTCTTCAGCCTGGTGTTCTTTTCTGGGCCTTGCTTTTCTTTTTAATTGTGTACATTTAAGACGTGCAACATGATGCTTTGATGTACTTACTATGATTGCTACAGTAGAGCAAATTAACATCCCTGTCATCTCAGATTTAACCAACCATGGATTCCCCAATCAGGGAAAAAAGCTGCATCTGTACCGAACACATACAGGCTTTTTACTCACTGTTGTTCCCTAGATAATACAGATTAACAACTATTTACATAGCATTTGCATACAATTTGGCATTGTTATTTACTTAGAGATGAGTTAAAGCACATAGCAAGATTGTGCAAGTTCTATGCCATTTTCTATGTGCAACACATCTGGGTGTCCTTGCTTTTGGTATCTTCATCCTCGTTTCTTTTGCGCCTTCTTTCTTTTGTTCTTTTATCTGTTTATTTGTTGCTTTGTGGTAAGAGGACCTGAAATCTATTCTCTGGGCAAATTATTAATTGTAGTCCTATGAGACTGTTTTCCATGATGGTCTTAGACTTTTAACAGACATAAATACAGCTTTGCACCTTTTGGTTCCCAGCTCCCTACTTCCTGCTGCCCCCAGACCCTACTTCTGATCTTGCTTGAGGACCCTGCTTCTCTGGGATGTTTTTTTTCTTTCTGAGACAGGGTCTTGCTTTGTAGTTCAGGCTGGCCCTGAGCTCACTAAGGAGCCCAGGCAAGCCGCCACGAACTCAGCAATCCTCCTGTCTCTGCCTCCTAAGCGCTGGGATTACAGGCGTGAGCCACCCTGCCCGGCATTGTGGTATGCGGTGTTGATTGCTGGTAGGTGTGAGTCTCCACGCCCAGCATTATATTTGGTTACTGAGGATCGAACTCAGGACCTTGCGCTTGCGAGGCAGGCGCCGGAACCACTGAGCTAACCCTCCGGCCCTTCTCTGGGATTTTTGATGCTGTTTACAATTTCACAAAGTCAACCTGTCTTCCCAAGTAGCATCTCTCCAGAGGGGCTAAAGGTCTCAAGTGAAGATTTAACAGCTATTTGCACTTAGGAATTGATTTGTGATTATTTTTAAAAACCAGTATCACATATAATAACAATAGAAATGAGCAATTTCCTATTAAATATTAGTACTCCCAACTGAAGGAGAATTGAGAAACTGAATCAAGAATTCTAAAAAAAGAATTCATTTTTTGGGTTCCTTATCTAAAATAGACAAGTGTAAATCCAGACTCTTTTTAGCCCCAGAGTTAATCTCTGCCATCTATTTCCTTCAGCTGACTGTCAAAACGGAAGTGCCTAAAACAAAACTCTTAAATGATACTGCCAGACTTTTTATTGCTGTACATAAACCACGGGGGATATCAGCAAACTAGAAAGTTCCCTGCTATGGGATGAATGGACTGTGAAGAGATTAAGCAGATACCAGCTACTTATTGGAAATTAAAATGAAGGCATCAATATGCTACCTGAACCAAATTACTCACCCTATCACGTGCCTCACTCCTTAAAAATGAGTAAATTGATGAGTGAATACACTACGTATATATCAACCATGAATCTATTTTCTATGTATTGTAAAATATACTTATTAAAAAAGGTGGGTTGTCTCAGATGGAAAAAACAAAGAGATGAAAGTTGAAAAAGAATGAAGCATGTGCCAATGAAATATTCTCACAGATAAATTCTGAGTGGCATAGTGGGGAGTCATGATCTTGTGCACTCATTCACAGTTGGAAATTAAGTCCAGCCCAGCTAGACTCTGGAATCCATTAGCTTTGACATGCCGTCTGTCACTTGGAAAGGTAATTTCCCCTTCAATGTGCAATTAGGTCCGGGATTTGGACTGTGACCTCAGTGTCACAGAATATCAATTTTATTGCATGGCACACTGTGTACCTTACCCTGAAAATTACAAAGTAGATCAAGGGTTACTTTTTTTCAAGTTCTATAGAGTCCAAAAATCCCTTAGCATTCGTTAATTTTGTATTTTACCATATGCCCTAAGTAGGTTGCTCTGAAACTGTTTCACTTATATCTCAACTCCCTCCCAGAAGTAAACCAACCTCCCTAAAGTTTGAAGAACCAGCTCCTTTTCTTTATTCCCCCTCTCCTACAAACATTTGCCTCCTGGTAAGTGCTCAGCATTCTGTTGTCCTTCTCAGGGTTCTGTCAACCTTGAGTAAGGGGAGGAAGAAAAGTTCTACCTTTATATAAATGAGTTTTGCTTTACCCATTCATGTCTACCCAGCATTGATCTTCTGCCTATTGTGTGCTTAGGTGCTATACTAGATATTAGGCATATAATAACAAGTGAGAACACTAGTCATTACTCTCAAGGAATTCCACCTTGTGCTTATGATTGGACTGATAAGTGTCATAATTTGTTTTTTGTTTGTCTGGTTTTTTTAGACAGTGTCTCCCTATGTAGTCCAGGCTGGTTTTGAATTGTTTATGTAGCCCAAACTGGCTAATCTCAAACTTATGGCAATTCTCCTGCCTTAGTCTCCGAAGTCCTGGGATTACAGGCTTGCACTACCACACCCAACTAATGATGATTAGATTCTTTTAAGTAAATTAGCAACATACAAGAAGATACTTTTTTTTTTACATAAACTGAAATTTTGGAAGAATTATACAAAGTTCATCAGTAGGTGATACAAGGCCTCTCTCTTGTTTTGCTTAAATCCATTCTTTTATCCACATCATCTGCACATCCATTGGACTTTCTCTCAGATTCCAGAGCGTTAAGTTTAGGACATGTGATACATGTCCTTGGATACATGTGCACTTGTGAAAATATAGTTCCTATATGTGTATCAGTACTCCTAATGCACATTAACAACACAATGCTGTTGATTCTGTTCTGCTTCCTTACTACTTAAAAAGTTGCACATTACTTTTTTAGCTCACTGGAGCTGCTAACAGCCATTAGATCATTCCTTTGTCTGTTTCATCCTACCAGATGCAGTCACCATTTCTTCTTGTGTTCCCCAGGTAGCCTTCCCCACTTCCAGTTCACAAACCATGCTACAGGGAGCCACCTGGGCCTTGTTCCCTGGTGCTGCTGCTCTAAGCAGGCCAATACCAGGAGACACAGGACATAGGGCCCGTCCACATCTTTACTTTTCTCCATATGTATTGGTGGGAGTCTATACTGATAATGATATGAACATGTCATCTGCTTTTACTGAGCATCTACTGTCTATAAAGCTCAATGCCACTTTATATGAAGGATCTAAAATACATCTTTGCAAGCCACAGCTCAACATCTCTTCACCAAGTGAGGATCCTGAGATTAGGAAAGGTTGAGCTCATCACTCAGAACCACAAAGCTCTCCTGTATCAAAGGTCAGGTTGACCCTGCCACAGCACCAGGCTCAGTGTAATTTGAAAGGTGTGCATTAGCAATGACTAGTTACTAAAATGGTACAGGTAGACTTGATGTGGACTGATGGGTGGTGTCCCTGGTGGAGAATTCATTGGAGGTGCCTGGGTTTTGGGAGAGCTTTGTCCGCTACAGTGGGCAGGAGTGTTCAGACAGCCATGGAAATTCTTATGTTCAACCATAGCTGAAATAAATAAGAGCTTTTTGCATCATTCCATATAAGGATAGCAACAGCAAAAGCTTCTAAGTACTATCACTATAGAAGAGCTGCCTCTTCTGCAGGACTCTATATTTTATAATTGTACAAGAATAGAAGTCTGGTGTGGTGGTGTGTACCTATAATCCTAGTACTCAGGAAGCTGAAGCAATAGGATTACAAATTCAAGATCAGCCTGGGAAACAGTGAGTTAGAGGCAAGCCTACGCTACATAGCACGTTCTGATTGTCTAGAAAAGAAGAAAGGAAGAGAGAAGAGAAAGAGAAAGAGGAAGAGAAAGAAAAAAAAGGAAAAAAAGGAGGGAAAGATAAAGAAAGTATTTTCTATCATTTTTCTCCTCTTCAGATTATGTCTAAATATTTATTGATAGAAGTTGCCTGAGCCTTCTAAGGTGGACTGGAAATAATAGATAAAATTCATTTTCTTGATTAAAAATTTCTATATTGGGCCAGAGATTTAGCTCAGTGGTTCTGGCACCTGCCTCGCAAGGGCAAGGTCCTGAGTTTGATCCCTGGTAACCACATACAGTGCTGGGCATGGTGACTCACACCCACCAGCAATCAGTACCACAGATCATAGTGCCGGGTGTGGTGGCTCACGCCTGTCATCCCAGCACTCGGGAGGCAGAGGCAGGAAGATTGCTGAGTTCGAGG